>CAKALG010033889.1:0-14149 GCA_916700815.1 Helicolenus hilgendorfi | reverse complement strand
GCTCTTCCGATCTACAGACTGACAGCCTGTTGCTGGGGGCTGCAGGGCCACCGGTGGAAGTCTGATTAGATTGTACAACATATTCAGAGGAAAGATAAAACCACTACCGGATATAGCTTTAGATGTGCCGATAGGGAAGTGTCAAGGGTATGTTGTAATCTAGAGAGGTTACAGATTTGTTGTCTGAGTGCAGGATCTAATAACTTGTGTTACAGTTGGTGCCTTGAAGAGGCCGAACAGATTCTGCAGTGTGATGAGATGTCATATACAATGCAGCTTTGTGAGGGCTGCTTAACAATCAGCCAAAAATGTAAGAAAATACATAAAATAGGTTTAACAAAAGTGAGGTTAATTTTTCAGTATTTGTTATTTATATTGATTACACCCAAGTTTTTTTTTTTGCTTTATTATACAAAATTACAAACCTTTAAGGCTTATTTGAATAGTCAAAACATCAATAGGTGTTGACACAGTACAGAAAAAATGCACACCCGAAACAAAACAAATCCTCCAAACGAGAAATTGTTGTATAACCAAAGAGTGAGGGTCCTACTCAAGCAGCATGAATGAGTCTAATAACGAAAAAGGTTTATGCATTTAAGTTCATTCTTCCATCCATTGATATGGGCTTAACCTTTAAGCACTCATATATATGAATAACGTGTTTACTCAACAAAATTAAGTTGTTTATTATAAAGTCAAAGTTTTTTTCCTTTATAAGCACTCCAGCTTTAATCATCCTCATATTTAGAGGGTGTAGCAGTATGTATTTAGATTGAAGCCAGCGCTGAAACGCAAGCTATGATTACTTGAAGTGTAAGGACAAAAGTAGGAGTTATTATTTCATTATTGACCACTAATGTAATGTAACCCCGCTGATAATAAATAGCAACGTATAAGTAGAGCTTAAAGAGATTAATATTGCAGTTAATTTATAACAAAGATGTAGGCTAGCTGCAGTTAATTAATATTAATTAACATAATTAATATTAATTAATGAATTAACTATATTTAAGGATACCTCTTTAGTGAAATATAGCAGCTGCACTTCTGTTAAAAAAAAATTGACTGTTATATATGGATATTAATTTACTATAGTTGCGGATAAAAGACATAACTTTACTGTGTCGATTACTTAATTAAAAAATTTGGCCTGTACAATGTAACTCATGCTTAATTGTAATATTCTTATTGGCTGTATGTTTTACAACCTATGCAGCTGCAATATCTAGTATTTTAATACAAGCTATAATATATTATTTGAAACAAGTTATTTGCACCCGGTAGTCTAACTGACCACCGAACAGTTATTAGTTATTAAGTTATTTTGCACATAGCTACAGTTTGCAAAGTTAAATGCGTCTTTTTTACCTAGTGTGTGTGTCTGTTATGTGTGCTAACATGTGCGTGTCAAAGGACCATTGTGTTACAATTAGGGGGATCTATTGGCAGAAATGGAATATAATATCAATAAGTATGTTTTCTTTAGTGTATAATCACGTGATAATAAGAATCGTTGTGTTTTTGTTACCTTAATGAGCTGTTTATATCTACATAGGGAGCGGATCCTCTTCATGGATTCTGCCATTTTGCTCTGCCATGTTTCAACAGTAGCCCAGAACGGACAAACCAGACACTAGACACCGTGAGATCCTACGCGCTGGACCTTCAAGGCCTTTACACACCAGGGGCGTGACGAATAAACGACACGAAAATGCAAAATACTCGCCTGCGATTATATTGTAAGTCTAGGGCTTTTATTGTGAAAGATAAGAGCAGAAGGAGTGTATCTGGTTCGCACTGCTTTCGTCACGGTTGAAAGGAGTAATAAACTCAACCGGTTCCGCACAACGCGATCGCCTTTATTTGCGGTGCGAAAGTTGGGAAAATTGACCTCGTAATGGAAAAAATTACATTGCTTTTTTGCTGCGTAATATTCGCGTTATGTGTGAAAGTATTCATGACAAAAACAACAGTTCAAAAAAATATATTAATGTGCCCCTGCTGTTTAAAGGCTTTTACTGACAACCAAACACAGTAGATCATTTTTTCTATTTACTGAAAAGTGTCATCAGAACAATCCTATATATAAGTTATTTTGCTCATAGCTACACTATGCAAAGTAAAATGCGTGCGTGTGTGTCTGTTATTGTGTGTGTATTTCCGTCCTTAGACCTGACTGTTTATCACATTAATGCCATGCCACCTCTTGTTTATCCAGACAGATGAATCATGGCTTAATTGGCTGTAATGAGCTCAGTTGTTTTTAATAAACTGGCAAAGTGAACGAGTGGAGTGGTGGGAGTTACAGGGCCGAGCAGCCTCGAGTTAAAAAAATCCCGTTGATGTTTTTAATTTAAACGCTTCACGATCATGTAGAAGGACAGCTGTGCATTTCCCCCCCTTAAATTTGCACAGTAACATTTTACATCTTCATACATAAATTTGACAATCTGCCGTATAAGCCGAGAGAGAAATGTCATGATTTTCGATGTGCTGTGACCTTTCCTGTTGTGGGCTGAGAGAGTCAGAGGAGCAGTGATGAGTCAGGAAGGTGGATGGAGGGACGGCGAGCGTTGCTCCTCCTCCAGACAGTCTGCCTCCACTCTGTGAACATGAAGCGGTGCGGTCGGCTAATGTGGCCGGGGAGAGAGCAGCGGAGCTAAGATGTCATGTCTGTCTGTTGGCTAACAATTAAATGTGGCACCTCAAGCAGATCAATTTGACTTTGAGGCTTCAGGTTTGAACTCCTCGCTCATCTCTCACTCACTGGCTCTCTCTTTCTCTCTCTCTCTCTCTCACTGCTGCAGTTTTTTTTAATTCTCCCTTTTGGCACGTAAACACCTCTAATTTCCTCTGCAATGCACCTCACACTTAACCACCTTATCTCTTTATGTTTTCCTCATCTTCTCCCTTTATTAGACACCTTATCTGTCTGCTTTTTTTTTTTTTTTTAAATGACAGGCAGCTGAAAAGTCAGAACTTGAACAGATTCAGAATAGAAACGGAGCTAAAAAAGCAGAAAACGGCACACGCCACGCGCCAGACAGACTCCTACTCCAGGACGGAGACGAGCGACGCTGCAGGGAAACACAACACCAGCACAAACCAGCACTTGAAATATCAACGCTCCAGCCTTCTAATTAAAGCCAAGACTAATGGGCCCTAATTGCATCGCTAAAATGTACCAGTTCTCTTCTCTCTAGTGTAACTTGACTACACTTCTCCCCATATGGATTAATGGGGACCGGAGCTGCAAACTAAAAAGCAGTTAATTTATCGGAAGATCTGTTAGGGGGGATGAAAAGGGATGGGGGGGAGAAAAACAGCAGAGGAGGAGGAGGAGGAGGAGGAGGAGGGGTTGGCAGAGAAGTACATTATCAGCCTCTTGTTATTGAAAATGCATTTCATATCTGTCTCCAGAGGTTTGCATTTGGATTAAGCTTGTTAATTTTACTTATTCTTCACATTGGCCGGCACCCAAACCAGTTTACTCTGTTGTAAAGGAAGACAGGCTCACAGGACAACAGTTACATTAACTACTTGTGCTTTTAATTATATAACGAGAGTGGTTACTTAGTGGAGAGAAAGGGGAGACAAGGGGCTCGGGGGAAAAGGAGGGGAGAAAAGGGGGCTTGTTGATGGTGTAGATATGATGCCGGGCTTTAAAATGTTTCTGCTCCTTTTGTGTGGTTTCTTTTGTTTATCAAGGTAAAAAGAAAGAAAGCCGGAGCCATTTTCTGTGGTGAGCGAGACAAAATGTACTCAATACGACTACAATATACGTGTTTAAATTACTCTTTCCCCCAGGTGGAAAACCATTAAGCTTGGTGCAGCAATCTGCTTTTTTCTCTCTCTCGCTGTCTCTCCACCGTCCTGATCTTTCTTTGTTGTTGGTTTACTCTTCATAATAGCTTTTTATCAAATCTTGCTATTAATCCATTAGAGGGTGATATTCGTTTGGGCTAATTTCAGTGCACATTTCAGGCACAGGAGGCATGACCAAGAAGCTTCTGCACTGCATTTAAACTAATGTGCCTTCAATTCGGATGTGATACCCCATTACAATGCCACACACAGGCCGGCGTATTGAGAAATGTGTTTTTAATATTGGCCTCGTTAACATGCCAGTTGACTGAATACGAAAAAAAAAATAGAAGAAAAAGAATGGTGAAAGCACTCTCTGCATGTATCTCCCGCATTCACACTTCATTACTTTTGTGCAAGCAGAGAAAAATAAGTCGAAATCGAGAGTGGTCTTTGGATTTCAAAAGTAATTTGCTGCAAGAAACTGTACTTTGGGGGGCTTCGGTGAGTTTTTTTTGTTGGTGTATAATCTGGTCACTTATTTTTGATTACAGATTTTGGTGTCTCCAACACGTCCTCCAAATTAAATGACAAAATATGTTTGTACAGTAACTGCCCTCCATAGGGCACGGTTACATGCTCATGGTTAAATGGCGGGTCCATTATTTATTTATTTTTCTTAGGTTTTGCGCGACAAAGCAACGCCGGGTGGAAACCTGGGAAAGCTGGACCAGAGAGGCCAGACATACAGCCATCAAACGTTAAAGATCAAAGTAAGCGCGCTACACATATTGACCATCATCTTTTCTTGTAAAATGTCCGGTGTAATAGGTTGAACTGGTGTTGTCACAAGTCTATTAACCCGTCACATCCCTATTAGGTGGCTAAAATGCGTTTTTCTGCAGCTCCCGTCCACTGCCGTTTTACCTCGCCGTCAGACAGCCCTTCCTGATGAGGAACTGAAGCCGTTATATCGCTATCTTCAAAGCCACCAGACTCCATTCACAAAAACAGTGATTTTACCTCGCAGAACGCAGGAGTATACATACATCCCCATTTCAAAAAATCTGAACCAACCCTTTCAGTTATTTCCAAACTTAGCCCAGCTAACTTTGACTCAGCTAGTTCTGGCTTACATGTTATTCATAACCTTATTGATAAGCTTTGATTAGCTTACTAACCTACGTCACTGCTTTTTGGATGAGTGTGCGTTTCCAGTTGAAAAGAAAAACAGAACAGAATGCAGATGGACCCGCCCTTTAAGAAAAACAACATTGACTGCTGGTAGGACAGGGAGAGCGAGTACTGGTCTACTGGGTTCAAAGTCCAACGATTTGTTGACCCATCGAAAAATCCTAACCTCCTTCCTCTGTCACATCCTAGTACTTCCTCATTTTCTTGTGATGGACAACAGTCAAAATTCCCACAAGACTTTGTCACTTGAACCTAAAAATCTTTGGGGCATTTTCTGGAACAACTGATGCTGTTGTTTTTCTAGGGAGGGTTTTAAGTTTTAAGTGCAGTTTGAATGCAACAGCACGCCCCCATAATATATATAGAGACATGCAACGCATGTGGCAGTAACAGGAAGTCACTTCATGTGCTGATTTGCATATATGTATGAGTGCTTTGCATAATCCAAATGTGTGCTGAAAGGAGAATTTGCGATAAGATGTCAATGAATGTGATACCAGCTATATATACAGTTTACACTACTGAAATGATTTTTACATGTTAGCTGCTTTGTAACAGTTACTGTAGGTGTACAATTATTTCTAAAAACCAGGTGGTATACTGCTTGAAAGTCATGCAAACAAACTGTGTTTACACAGTTAAAGGTAAAGAACTGAAAATGTTCAGAAGTTTTTGTATGCACTTGCATTTGTATTTTCACAAACCAGTAGACAATAAGCAAACATGAGATTATGTGAATTTGCTTGTTTTAAATAGTTTGCTGTTGAATTCATAATCAATTTGTTTAACCTTCTCTCACCAGCACTTGAATGCCTCATTAGGCGTGAGCAAGTTCTTCAAATCAATGCCACACGTTCACTTACATTACCATGCAGAGTTTATCTAATTTGGACCAAAAAAAAAATCTAATTAAGCTTGAAGTTCACTATGACACCTGTCTTACACTTACATCTTTCAAGTCAAGTTGACACAAAGTACCCGCTGCAACAAAAGGCTGTCTGAAAGGCTGAATGTGGAAGCAAGCAGAAGGTAGAAAAAGCAATGTTTTGTCGGCAGAAATAGATTTTACTGACATGCATTTTGTCATGTTTTTAATACAAATATGGTTCCAAACTAAAAAGAAAAAAGTTTTAATACTGCTTGAAGATTTTTATTAAATTATAATAATCATGTTATTTCTGCATTCACATTTTGGCACAGGCACAAGCCACTACAATTTGTGATAAAAACAATAACTTGGCTGCTCAACATCTACCACATGCTGAAAAATGGAAATGAAATGACTGGAAATTATAGCTAAATATGCATTTTATAGAGTGGTGCCGGAATGAGTCCCAAAACCTGGAAAGGAGTTAGCATTTTAGCACTTCCGGTTCACTCATCAGGAAGTCAGTGGGTTTTTTTAATGGGGTTTTATTTTGGCTGTCGATCGATTAAAATACTAATCACGATTAATCGCAACTTAATCACACTTTTTTTTCTGTTCAAAATGTACCTTAAAGGGAGATTTGTCAAGTATTTAATACTCTTATCAACATGGGAGTGGGCAAATATGCTTGCTTTATGCAAATGTATGTATATATTAATAATTGGAAATCAAATCACACACAACAGAACCCTCACAGGTACTGTATTTAGTATAAAAAATATGTTCAAATCATAACATTGGCAAACTCAGACCAACAGACAACAACAGCTGTCAGTGTGTCAGTGTGCTGTCTTGACTATAACTTGCCCAAAACTGCATGTGATTATCATAAAGTGGGCATGTCTGTAAAGGGGAGACTCGTGGGTACCCATAGAACCCATTTTCATTCACATATCTTGAGGTCAGAGGTCAAGGTACACCTTTGAAAATGGCCATGACAGTTTTTCCTCTCCAAAATTTAGCGTAACTTTGGAGTGTTATTTAGCCCCTTTTGCGACCAGCTAATATGACATTGTTGGTACCGACGGACTTTTTTTACTCTGCACGGACTCGTTTTTTAGTTTCATATGATACCAGTATCTTCACTCTAGTTTTAAAACTGAGCCCTCTACAACCTACAAATCTCAAATTGCGTTAATGACTTAAAGACATTAGTGCCGTTAACACAAATTTGCGTTAACTTGTTATTATCGCGTTAACTTTGACAGCCCTAGTTTTTAGATGCCCGAACACAGGTCACACATTTTGCTCTATGACATAAAATACGTTAGTAAATATCCCACTCGTGATTTTTGAAGCTTTTATGTGTCTTAAAGAAGTATCATAAACGTGTGTTTACCACAGAGCTTATTTTCTGCGATAATCCAAAACTCAATGGAAACATTCCATTAGCTTTTTGTCGATGGAAGCAGGATAATGCTAACTTGGTTGGCCGACAAAAATACGTCATTCTTGGAGCACCCTATAACTTAATACGCATTTAAACTGCAACAGAGAGAGCTTGTGTCACATTTGTGTATTTCAGGTTGAAGGTACTAGTTTTGCTACTTATACTGTATTATATATATTTTTTTTTTAATTCAGGATGAGATTCTTCATTCCTCTTTGAATTAAATGTATAGTTTAGTTACACAGTGGCTGCATCTGAGTCTCTCTCCAGCTGTGATTCTAGTCAATTGACAGTTTGACTCTGCCCTTCTGCCTGACCAAACCTTTTCTCTTTAATTGTGCTCACATTGGACTTCCAATCAGACCAATTTTGCCCTTAGCAATAGCTCAATCTGGCTAATTGGTTCCAGCGTTTTTCTAAATTGCGAGGTATTGATTACATGAGGTCATCTGTGTTTCACAAATACGAGAGGCTGCCTTGCTTTTGTTTGGAAACTTGTATAGCTCTCACCCATTCAGATTTGTGAGAGGGGAACAGTAGTTCTACTCATTAGCCCACAGACCAGCTGGGTAGTGATTTGCACCCACACACACAGACACACACACACATGCATACAAGAGCGTGAGCGACACAAACCTACACTTGCTACCATCCCTAATGCTGTATGTGCTTAGAGCAATCGTCTCTTAGTTTTTTAATTAAACAGTCCAGTACAATGTACAACCTGGAAGGGAAGAGCTGCACTTTTAACTTGCGTTTATTTCAGGCCTGCGGATGTTATAGGGAGACCAATAGCAAATAAAGGGAGAATCAATGGGGCTTCATTAAAAGCAGCAGGCAGTCTTTTGCCTGGACACGGCTTAATTACAGTTTCACTGGCGTTTGCTTTAATTGGGGGAAATAAAGGGAGTGAAGTGGAGTGAATGGAGGGTATTAGCATATCTATCACTGGGAGAGGCCAAAAGGTCCTGTCCAACCTGCGGCTGTACACCCCACCTCTAACCCTGCACATCCACACACACACACACACACACACAGAACCACACACAATATTGTGTCCTTTTTGGTCTCTTTCTCTGATATCTTACAGTAAATACACATGCACATTTACCTTTTACTGGTGTCTGGTTCACAGACTTATTGGAATGAGGTAGTGTTTCAGAAAACAGAGACAGAAACACTGCATTTCAAAGGTATTTACAGGCAACCGGTATTGTACATGATGAAAATAGAAGCACTTTTTTTTTTTTATCATTCTTCTTGATGCAGCCTTGATCAGTACTGTGGTGTTATTTAGCACGACAAAAAAGTTTAGCAAAGGGACATTTAGGGGTTGTAGCTAGGGCTGTCAAAATTTGTTTTAAATTTGTTTTAACACCACTAATTTCTTTAACGCACCCTGCAATTTTTAATAACCCTCTTAAAAATCAGGTGAAGAAAGAGTGAAGATACTGGCATCATATGAAACTAGAAAACCTAAAGAATCCAATCTTAACAAACATGTCATAACTATCTAGCTTGTTGCGAAGGAGGTTAAATAACGCTCCAAACTTGCGCTGAATTTTGGCAAGGAAAAACTGGCATGGCCATTTTCAAAGGGGTCCTTTGACCTCTGACCTCAAGATATGTGAATGAAAATGGGTTCTATGGGTACCCACAAGTCTCCCCTTTACAGACATGCCATATTTTTTATGCTAATACCAGTGAGGGCTTCTGGAAAATATTTTACATATACACGGCCTACATTTGCATAAAGCAAGCTTATTTGTCCACTCCCATATTGATAAGAGTATTAAATACTTGACAGATCCTCTTCCTTTCGATATATTGCTCAATATGTGAAAGAAATGGTTGATTTTGATTAATTATTTTACAGTAAAAGCTCCTTAGCCACAGCTGTCAAATCTTCAAACTCTGTTGTTGCATGTTGTGTCTACAGGCCTTTAGATAGATAGATAGATAGATAGATAGATAGATAGATAGATAGATAGATAGACGGATAGATAGATAGATAGATAGATAGTATCTTTATTGATCCTGATGAAAATTCTTGCGGCATTTGTTTTGTGCGATAATTCGCACCTCAATATATTTTTTCATATTCATGAAACAACTACACGGAGGCTACGTAGTCCAACTGCATTATTCCTTTCAACTTTGACATAGGCAGTATTGCAGGCGAGTATTTCGCATTTTTGTGACGTTATTCATCACGCCGCCGGTGTGTAAAGACCGTAACTCTGTAAAATGTCTTGTGTTGCTAGATATATCTACATATGAAAAGGATTACATTGCGAGTGAAATGTTAATGACAGCACATATAGTGAATGTGATTTTGCTGAAAAATGTGGGCTTCATTAATGCCCTGAAGTCATTCAGTACTTCAGCTAAAACTTCAGTTCCCTTAAGTTTGAGAATGAAAAAGTGAAAGCTAGCTAGCATATCGGATTAGCGTGTACCATATTAGGTCAACTTGGGATGTAAAATACATAAACAGCATGTGATCCATGTGACTCATGAACAAGTAACAACAGGAACCATGTCATAACCATCTAGCAACAGGGATATCTTGTTTAACTACTGTGGCGCAACCTCAGATATCAAAATGAAAGAGTAACTAATATCAATCATTCACAGTTTACAACAGTAACAAAAATGAAGGATAGAAAACAAGGCGGTGGTATCCATTTTATACTTTTATAAATAAATGTATCACTTTATTGTAAACCCACAGCTATACGTTTTTTTCTTTTCCTTTGCTGGTGAACTAGTTTGGCAAGCAACGATCCATGTTTCCTTATATATAGACTTACACAGTTTGTAAAATCCCAAGCATCCCTTTTTGTAAGGGCGTGTAATAGATCCATACTGTACCGTTAAGAGTGAACAAGAAAATATGTCTTATCCACTGCAGAAAAAGTCAATGCAGCGCTTGATGGGGAGTCGTACCAAGTGAAGCATTTTTTTTGACATGATGTGACAAAATATGAGACACTGAAAACACAATTTCAACCAAAACATTCAGTTAAAAGAATTCACCGGGGTCCCGTCTGCGCGTGGATGTGATCCCTCTGAATCGTAGCTCTGTCTTTGACAATGACTGATAGCCAGCCGGGATCAAACCACCCTCAGCGGCGCTTCTGTGACAGGTGAGCGGAGACAGTTTGAGTCCCATTCTCTCCCTCGGCAGTTAATAACAATTTGAAAAAGGGTTCAGGGTTAATAACACAATCATTACCTGGATGAGGATGGGAGACAGCTGTAAGCATGTATGCAGATGTACGGCCGTCATTAGTCCTTGTCAAACAAGCTGAATAGGCGTGATCTGAGAGAGCACTTCAGGTTCTTGTCATGAATGAATCACAGCTGAGAGAGGTCCAACATTTAGCTTATTTTGATCATACGACAGAGGGTGTTATTTTATACAAAGTCAAACCAGGATCTGTTTTATGACGGTAAAAATCCAGGTAAAAATGGTTTAGTACAAACTGTACATTTTGTGACAACAGACGTGACCGAGCGAGCACACTGTGGGGTCCTTCATTATTGAAAAGATTGATTTGTAATTTGTAGTGTTCCCATCTGTCCTGGTTACGCAAAATTACGGCTAAACCAGTTAGTAAACACTTTGCCCCATTGTCTGTTGTTTTGATAATCACCCATAATAGCATCCAGCATCAGTATGGTCTTTAAACCTGATTTAGGAGTTAATGGAATAAGAGGGAGAGGCAGTCAGTATATGCACCGGGCCTAATGTCATTAGAAATGTTTGCGGAGGCTAAATTAAATCAGTCGTAAATTGCGCTCTCAAGTAAGCCAGAAAAACCCTGCCTCGTCGAGGAGAGGAGGGGGCGGCGGGGATTCATATTTTAACCTCGCGTAGAAAATGCACTTAAACAGATTAAAGTAAAATAGGGACCGTGTGGATGGATGGGAATGGTAATTGCCGGTGCTTTAATGGTTTCCTGTTAGCCAAGTCGGGCTGAAGGCAGAGCTATTTTAAAGTTGGAAACGGCGATTGAGGTCATAACTTTGCAAATCTGGTGATTAAGCCGAAGGGTGCATGTCACCAAACGGCACCGTTACACATCTAATGGGGCTTTGGCTGAAAACAGATGTTTGCGGAGAGACTTTCTACATGCTAGGTCGTGTCGCAGAGCAGGTGTGGGTTGGAGTGGATGGCTTTTGACCAAACAATGCAGTAAAATGTAGACTCTGAGTGATCTATCCTGCCATAATGTAGAAATGTGTGTGCGTGTCTGTGTGTGTATGCACGTAAAGCCCACCCATATGTGTGCCTCATTCAGTTTCCTTAATGCTGTCAGTGCAGGCACACTGTTTGTCTGGTTGCATCAGTTAGCTCATCACACAACGCAGCCCAGACGGTAATGATAGCCGTAAATACTCTGGGAATTCCCAAACCTGGATTAAATTAAGGCAGTGTCTTTCCCAAAATCTGACAAAAGGCTGGGGGGGGAAAAAAACACAGTGTCCATATCATGCAGTATAACATCGTTATATATCATAAATGATGATATTATAATGATAAAGTACATTTCTGGGCACTGCTGTGTGACGTATCTCCCTTTTCTGTAACACTACCTGCAGATTTACTACCCTGATGCACTGATTTTGAACTTTAATGTCACCCCACATACCTCAGATGTTATAATACACTGACTTCATAACACACATTTCCTTCCTCGAGCTCTCTGCTTCTAAGACTTCGCTGGTGTGGCTTTACCTCTCTAACCCGGGTTCACTTGTAACTCGGCACTGTTGGCTCCAGGTGAAACTGCGGCCCCATGCGTGCTCATGTTCAGCTATTGTGTAAATTAACAAGGAAAAGGCTGTGTGGATTGAATGGCAAACATGCAGGTGATGACACATCCCCCGGCACACACAAAGTATGTGTGATTACTCAACGGCAGTTAAATTTGTCATGTCGAGCAACTGTCTGTGACACCGCTCTCCAATCTGTGCGTTCACTCATAGTTTGGCTGCTGTGCACAGCTTTTTAACAGGCAATCAAATCAGGAAACGAGAAGCATTTAAGACAATAAGACAGCGATCCAAAGATGAATTTGTTTGGGTGTGGAGGATGAAAATAGATTACCTACTCCTGAAACTCTATGCACATGGGTTCAGTTTCAGGTCCCGACCTCTCATCGCCATACCTCCAGAGACCATTGCATTGTCCATTGGTACAATTGAAACTAAATTCAGAGAGAAGAAGAAAGTGACACCGCTGTCCAAAGAAAATCATAGTTCATGACACCGCCATGAATTTCACTAATCAAAACCTGTGCACTCTTTATAGAAAGTTCTTCTTGGATGTTCGCTCTGTAAATTGAAACCCAGACTTGGTTGTCAGAGTGCCAGAGGTTGATGTCACTAAGTAGCACAGGGTGACAGAGACAGAGAGTACAAGTGTTGAAAAAGCAGGACAGGAGCATGTGTAGAATCACCTGTGTTGCTCCCTTTGTGTTTCACGCCGCAGGGCACATAGCTCGCTGGGTCACAAGTGTGAGCTAAAACTCTTTTGTCCAATGTCTGCGCCCCGAGGGTCCCCATCTCCTGGCAGGGAAAGATATCTCCATGCGCTTTTTTTTCACTTCGCACTTTATTTTACCTCCACATTGCCGGTAGCCTGTGTGCAATACACTGGAGTGATCTTTGTAACCCTTTATAGTTAAAGGATAATTCTGGTGAGATTGTATGTTTTTCTTACTGTCAACAAATCCCATAAAAAGACCAAAACCAACAAAGAATTGATTCATAGTAACAAGTATTTCCTGTGTAGCCAAAGCCTGGTAAAGCTTATTCACACGTACAATACTCAATAGAGCAAAAAGTCTGCAGCTGAAAATAGTCCAAGTACACTATTTACTAGGGGTGGAACAAAAATATTGATTCACCTACGTATCGCAATCTTCTTTTTCTGTCTTTTTTTTACAATTTTGAAATCAATTTTTTTAAATTTGAGTCTATGCGGAGGTAGAAGGAGGTTACCGCTTCTATTGTTATAGTCTGTGTAACGCAACATCATATCCGTTTGAAAAAACGAAACAGCCGTAGCAAGACAGCAGAAAATGGCTACAACTGTAGAGCACCCATATACTGACATTGATGTTAAATGCCTTCAAACGGCATCAGTGGAGCTGACCATGGATGTATAAAGAGAACGGAGCTGACGGGGAGAGCTAGAGAGACGCACTTGGCGAAGTTAGCGGTAGTATACACGTGTGACTAAGTGCAGTTTTCAAAATAAGCTGTTATTAAAAAATACATGTAAATAGGATTAATTGGATTTTATTCACCAGAAATATAAAACATGTTAGTCTACATATCCCTTATTAATTAAAAAAAATGTATAATTCCTGACATTGACTGGTATATTTGACTCCATGACATCTCTGACTACATTGAGATACAAGATCAAACATTTTTACAGTATCAATTTAGAGATATTCCCAAGTAGAGGTCCCAGAATTGTACCTTGATATAGCTATTTCTAAATGCTTGCAGTGTGTAATATCAAGACATTGCTGTACCGAACACTGTTTATTTGTGAACAGATCTGTGGGAAATGCATTGCAACAAAAACTATGAATGTTTACTCCTGAAAACTGACAAAATCTAAAATTTTAAAGACTCAAGAATTCCCACAGAAAATATGCACTTTTACCTGATGAACAGAAATCATCTTGTCTTGGAGAAAAGTCTTTTAACAGCAGAAGAAATCTGACTCCATAGTATGCATACATCTGTCTACATCTAGACTCATGCTCAGCGATAAAGAAGCAGATGTTACTTTCTAAAGAATGCCT
>CAKALG010033888.1:0-18159 GCA_916700815.1 Helicolenus hilgendorfi | reverse complement strand
TGGACAACCCCACCACAGCCACATGGGCCATCCTTCAACCGGGAGCTGTCCACCCCTGGTAAGAGAGAGGAAAACTGGGCACGGTCACCCAGAAAGCCCCTTAAAGCTGTTATTTCCAACTCTGTTTAAAATTGAAGTTGTTAATAGACAGATCTTATGGCAGTGAAAATAAACTTAACTAAACTTAAAACTCAGACTGAAAACAGGCAGCTCCAACTCTGTGGTGAGACTCAAAAAAGAAATATTCATTCGAGTTATATGACGTGATTATATATGATTGCTTTAACCCCCAAATTAGCATTTATAAGCACTATACAAACATTTAATAAATGTTTAATACCACACTATAATGTAGTTGCAAGCAGATATAAAATGTTTATTTATTAACAACAGCTTTTTACTAAATTGTCATTCATTATACTTATGGTTGCCCACAGAAGAAGTTATAGTTGTTGGTAAATAAATTAATATCTGCGTACAACTATATTATATTGCGTTATGTAAGGGATAATGGTCATTGTTGCGAATTAAACCTCAACAGGGTGATGCAGGACCCCGACACGAAGGCCGGCGTGATGCAGGACCCCCTGCTCCCTGTACATCATCCCACTTATTAAACGGCTACTTACTTAAGAAATCAATATTTTGACACAAAAATGGTCCTCCAGAGTCCGACATCAGAACAGCGCCCATAGCAGTGGTCTGCTATAAAGAAATCAGAATCGAGTATTCAACAAAGCCGTGTAATAAAAAAAACATCTATTCAATGTTTATATACTGCCTATAAATTCTAAAAGGGGTTAAAGTGTCACCCTGTATATGTAGCTATGTATTTGCTGCTCGATTGCAAGCTAGCAAGCAGTGCAGTTTACGTATTACCATTCCTTCCTCCAAAAGCTGATCCGAAAAGACGGCGATTATCACTCATCAAGAATGATGGATGGAAAGGACATGCAGGCAAACCAGAATATGCAACCCAAGAAGAAGCACAAAAAATCAAGTTCATCCAGCAAAGTGAAAGTGGAGGTGAGGGTAGTTACATGCAAAAGTGCAAAGAAATACTCCTGATGTTCAGTTCACTTTCAACTAATGTTGTTATTGTCGTTGTTAGCATTTAATGCCACAAATGGATATGGACGATGACAGTTCCCTGAAAGTCCAGAAGAACTTCATCTGCGACCACTGCTATGGAGCTTTCCGGAGTAGCTACCACCTCAAGCGACACATACTCACACATACAGGTGAGAATTCACAGCTCACGTCTTCAATGTGGCCTTTCTCACTCCTTTGCATTTAGTGGTTAGATGTGGGAAACAGGGTGGTGTAATGAGTCCACTATTCAGCCAGTGGACCACCCTTCTGAAGCTCCATCTGCTTGGAATAAACTACAAAAAAAAAAAAAAACACAGACTCAAACCATCTTAAATGATTTTAAGAACTAAATTGAGCATGTACAATTGTTTTAATGCATAGAATGCATATTTTAAATTTGTTATAATGCCTTATATGAATTCTTACCTGTCCTTACTTTTCTCCGTTTTCTGAATTTTTGTCCCGTTAGTAACGTAAATTTTGCTGCTCTTTTAGCCAGGACTCTCAAAAAAGGAGATTATAGTTACTAATTCATTTTAAAAAGGATCTTGCATCCAGTGAAATATGCCGCGAGTATTGATATATACTGCTAAATGATCGGCATGTGTTGTTCACAGGAGAGAAGCCATTTGCTTGTGACGCGTGCGATATGCGGTTCATTCAGCGCTACCACCTGGACAGACACAAGAGGGTGCACAGCGGAGAGAAGCCGTACCAGTGTGACCGCTGCCATCAGGTTAGTTAGCCGTCGATTCAGTATAGCCCTATATGCTTTTCATGTACTTTTAGGTTTCTGCATATTATTGAGGATCTTACAGCATTAAACAAATCCATCTGTCTTAGCGGTGTCAGTAGCATTGTTCTGCCAACTTTGACTGAAACACGTCTTTCTTTGTCTCCAGAACTTCTCGCGGACAGACCGGCTGCTGAGACACCGGCGGCTATGTACAGTCGGGATGAGCAAAGAGGAAAACCAGTACTCACAGGACCAATCTGCCCATCCAGCTTCCTGGAGCCCCCTACAGCCTTCCAACAACCGTCTGACTGTCTGACCTTCCGTTTTCCCACAGAGACCCTACAGACAGCAGTGTACCGCTCAGCAACGTCACACGTTGGAGCTCAACAGTACTGTAACCTGAAAACAGCCTCGCTTAAACACAAACAAACTTTACTTTGCTGCCGCCAGCTCTATCACAGAGCTTGAAAATGGATTTTTGTACTTTTTTAATCCACTGTTCCATCCAGGACACCGACAAAAGGGGACGGACTAATCCCAGATCTTGGACAACAGGTCTTGGTGTTATGGCAATAACTGAATGGAAAAACGCACACGTCTCCTTTTATCTGAAAGGTTGCAGGTTTTTTTTTTTTCATTGCTGCCGAGGGATCGCAAATATTTTTGACTGTCAATGTATCGTGCAGCTTATCTTAGTATCCTGTTAACCTGCAATCAACCCCAGTGTTGCCCTCTGCTACATATTGACTAAAGGACACACACAAAGAGCCGTGTAGCTTTTTAGTGTTCAAGTTCTTCTCACTTTGCGTTCCTAATGCTACTAATCGAGTACCAGCTGCTGCTCAGACGTGAAAGGTCACAGCAGACTCGTGGTCCTATCCAATACTGGAGGTGTTGCGTGCGTAACACATCTGAAATTCATTTTGATGTTATTTTTGATAACAATAATCTAAACATGAATGGGGCTTATTACAGAGCAAAACGCAATCTGGTAACCCATTTTCACTTCATGTAGAAGATCAACTTTTTTCCCGACACACAAGTCTTAAATTGATTTAAAATAATATTTTGCCTGCTACTCGGCCAGCTGTTAAACTGAAATACAGGTGCAACTAGTGTTGTCTCGATACTGGAATGTCTAACTTCAATACAATACCTTGAAAAATACAGATATTTAATACCATTTTCGATACTGCGGAGAAATTGTCACATTGAGGGCAGCAAATTTTAGATTTTTATTAAAAAGATAAATAGCGGTGTGTGTGTGTGTGTGTGTGTGTGTGTGTGTGTGTGTGTGTGTGTGTTGACTCGTTGTCGGAGAGAAGAGGGAGCAGAATGCGCAGCTGGTACCCGTATCGATACTGTATGAGTATTGAAAAATGTTTCAAATACTCAGTATCGATTTATTAAATTATTTTTGACAACACTAGGTGCAGCCCTGTTGGTGATGTGTACAAACAGTTTGAAAAACACTAAAAGTTAACTAGATGCTCCTGAAATGTAAAATGTTCAACTAATGTTGGTATTAGTTAAGTTGTGTAGCGACTGTCGGCTCCCATATTCACTGTTCTACCTTGTTTTAAAGGGGTTTTGTCCTGTCTGTTGAAATACAGTAGAAAGCTGGCAGGTTTTGTAGCTCTTTTTTTTTTTTTTTTTTTATATAATGACTGGATGTAGGAATCACCTATCTGTTGAAGAAATGAAGGTGCTTCTGTAATAACCCTCTCGATATAAATGCATTGTGTTTATTGTCTCTCTGTTCCTAGAAACCACTGTTTTCTCCTGCTCAGCGTTAATAGATTTTGTCTGACTTTGAAAGACATCCGTCCTTTCAAAAGTGTTTTGCAAAGTGAGGCTGAAATCCAGAGATTCACCTGAAAGATGATCAAAACTAATCCAAGGCCTAAAATTATTTTCACCAGAGGTACCGGGGAAATTAGGTGCAAACTGTTGAAAGCATAATTTGGTTCATCCACAGATTTGGAGAGCTCTCCTACGTCTTGACCTGGCTGAATGTGATCTGAATACAGTGCCATGTCATTTCTCCAGTTTAACCATCTTCAATGAAGATGATGAGCAGTGGACAGGGGGAATATAAGGTCCACGTGGCGTTTTGTACGATGATTACCTACATTATATTATGTTCAGGCCTCTGTGTGAAGACATGAGACTGTAAACACTGGACTGAAGATGTTAGCTCTATTGTAGAGGATTGTATTGTAGACTGGTACTTCTGTTGCTGTCAGACTTTTAGATTATGTGAAAGGAATTTGGGGCCCGACACCGACTTGTCTACTTTTTATGAAGTTAATATATATTTAAATTGTATTAGGGGTAGAAAATAGTATGTATGGGACCTACACTTCAACAGAAAATCAAAGTATTTACAAAGTTATAATCTTTAGTCTGATGATTTCTTATGACAACTGAAAATGGAACGTCATCCTTCAACTTGCTATTAGGAGTCAAATAAAAGCTGCCACTCTTGCTTTTTTTTTTTTTTAGTAAAGCAGCCATGATTAGTCAGCATATTTTCTTTTGCATGTATTTGTTGGAGGATCTTGTATAAATTTTGTTTTGGTAAAGAGATTTTTTTTTATGTGAGCCCCACCTTTTTTGTCATTTCAGGGCTGAAGTGAAATCGGTTTTGACTCAAGTCAATCATACTGTAGTGAACGGAGTTTTAGGGCCCCAAGTCTCAATAAAGCTGTTACACTTTTTAAACTATTGCATGTTGTTCACATTTTCTACAACACTGGTTCCTAAGTGATTTTCCATATTTCCCCTTTTTTCATTTGTTTTTCTAGAAAACAAAAGTGAATTAGAATTAGTAGTATATAAAGTAGAGTATGTTCTGAGGACTTTGCAACATGAAATACCATTAACGAATCATTGTGACCTGTTTCAGTTGTCTTCCACTTAGTTCAACATAATATGAGAAATTGAATTACTCGTCTTCAAATGGCACATTACTTACTGAATCTTTCAGACTAGAAAGACTGCAAAACATTTCAGAAATATGTAATGCACCAATCTTGTCAGCAGATGGCATCCATGACCACATGAGGGACCATAGTCTCTATAGCATATGAAGAAACACTTCAAATGTTCTCCCATAATGGTGGTAAATGATCACAAAATGCTCTGGGTAAGGATTTAATATGAATGGGATAAAAGCAGATAGTCCTCACTTTCTATGATGGTTAATAACCTGTTGTTTTAATAATTAAAAAACATTGTTGTTACTTATAGATGGGTCTCGGGAGGCAGGTGTGTTCAGTGCCAAAAGGGGAATCAACTCCTGTGTCTGCATTCATTTGGCTTGAATACAAAGTTTTGGTCAGAAGACCATCAAACTATGAGTCTACCAAAAACATCACATTTAATACAACGCTTGTTCCTGACCTTTGGGTCCCGAGCCACACTAGGGGTCGCCAAAGCGTCTTGATTTTAAGGGGTGTAGGACAACTTTTTTTTTAAAATATACAGTTGCCTACATCTCAACATTTTATTAATTTCTGTGAAGAATACTAAATGAAATTGTTATTTTTAAAGTTTGGATTATTATTTAAGATATAAACAGGATAAGGGCACAGTGAAGACCTGAACACAAGCTAGATTCACTCTGCTAAACAGCCTCGTCCTACATTAGAAAAGTTCGCAGTTAAAACAACCAAAGAGCTAAAATAAACAAAGACCAAGCCTCAGAGAGAAGAAAACACTGACTTTTAAAATTCAAAATACACAATACAGAAAATTGTATAAAACGTCCCTAAAATTAACAGGAAAAACTCACATCTGATGCAATATTCACAGGAAATAATCTGCTCAAAATTCATCCAAATTGCTCGTTTTACTCAAACTTCCTGCAGTTATTGCAGTCACTATTTGGGTTAGTTGTACAGTGTATCAGTTGTTCTGTACTGTTATTGTTATGCAGTGAATATAATATGAAATATTTATAAAATGTGCCACTTAGTCAGGGGTTGTCAGTTTACTAAGTGATAGAAAAGGGTCCCCAAAGTAAAAAGGTTGGGAACCACTGATATACACAATAAATCATCATAAACTGTATGAGATGAAGGACTTTACTATTTTCTTTTAAATTAGGCTGCAAATTGAATTTGTTGATTGTCACAAATAAAGACAAATCTCCTTGAACCAGAGCCCAGAGTCTTAAAACTGAGTCCCTTTTTTCTGACCATTGTTCAACAAAACAAATCCAATATGAAGCAAATCCTCACAGTTAAAAAGGTAACACTTGTCTTTCGGTTGATGAGAGAATAAAAACAATTAATTGCTAATGGAAATAGGCAGTGATTAATTATCTTTTTATCACCCTCATTAAAGCTGAAGTAGGCGAGATTAGGGCAAATATGGGCAAATTATTTTTATAAAACGGTTGTTATATCATGACAGTAGTACATGAAACAGGTAACCTGAAAAAAATCATGTTCCTCTGTGTCCTCCGGTGCTCCTAACGGCATCTGCAAGATTTCACAGACCGGAGGAAAACAAGCAGTAAGAGCTGATCTGAGGTCTGCTGTCTATGAGAGTCGGCTGTCAATTACTCACAAACTCCGACCAAACGGTCAAACTAGGCAGCGCTGGTCAAATATGAATGAATATTATGTTACGTTAATGCCTATTACTCACCTCAAATGTTTTCAGAATCATCCTATAGCGCACTGTTTAGCTGTAAAATGAGAAAGTTTGTGACGCCGCCGCCATTGTGAAATCTGGTAAAGGAACGCCAAATACCGGTCACATGACAGGAGCACAGCCAATAGGAACGCTCTCTCAATGAACTGATCTGTGATTGGTCAAGGTCTCCCGTCATGGGCTAGATTTTGTTAAAGCCTGAAAGCAAACTGAGCCATGAGGAGGTGCAGAAGTCTAGTTCTCTCTCAGAACACTTGAATTAAAATATGCCGAAAGGTTATTATGGAACTTTTGCCCAAAGATGCCAAAACATATACTGCCTACTGCCACTTTAATCAACTAGCACAATTACACATTGCCATACAGTTTTATAATTTTAGTCGGTTTCTACAAAGCCTTGTCTACACCACAAGAGGGAGGTGTATCCCAAGCTACCATCTGTTCACAACCTTCCTTCCTTCCTTGAGACAGTAAGAAACGGACGGTACTTTCATAGAGCAAAGCCAAGTGCTCTGTAGTTTTCAGGGGCTTTTCTTTTTATTCATCGTTAAAGCCGAGACAACAGAAGATCAATCATATCTGATGTTGCATTCCACTACTTGGAACTTGCGAAGAAATGTTTAAGTAGTTTAGGCCAGTGGTTTTCAAAGTGGGGTTCGGGGCTCCTCAGGGGTCCTTGAGGGGGTCCCCAGAAAAAAGGAGAAAAAAATATTTTCACTATAATTCCATCCATTAGTAACTCAATGCCAGAATGTATGACTGTTTTTGGTCATGGGCTTCACTTACTGTAATAAAAAGAAATATGAGATTTCCTATGAGATGGGGGACCATGTAACAAAATCATATCAAAAGGGGGTCTGTGGTCTAATTCATGTCAGTTTAAGGGTCCTTGATGTGAAAATGTTTTAGGAACCACTGGTTTAGGTCAAAACAGTCACATTTTATGAGTTTGCAAATCCAATTTGATTACAAGTCTTGCTAAAAAATATATAGACGGCAGTCAGTCCTGTTTAAAGAACTATGAGTTGTTACAGATGTTGCTGGTAAGGAGTATTATTGTCACACTGGGTGATTAAACTGTCTGTGTGATGATAGCTGATACCCACATTTTTCAGAGAGGCGGGAAGAATTTCTTCAAGTACATTGCCCCGTCATTCCGTCTGCGTAGGTATTGCCACATCAGTCGTACGTAAGGCAGATCATACCCTTTAGCACCTTCCTTTTTGCTATTGACCAGTTCCTTAATTAAAGCATTAGGATAGGCAGGATGAGATCAGCCTGAAGGCTGCTGGGAGTGTGCGCCTTCCCCCATGGGAGACATCCCCTCCCTCTGCAGCCTGATTTACAGCACCCACAGGCCCCTGGCACTTAACAATGGACCTCCTTAAGTGAGGTAGATGGGGAGGCGACCAGAGACGGGGAGATAACACTCCATCTTCATACACAAAGTGCTGAAATCATCTAGGTTCGAAATCATCTCTGCGAGACAGACTGATCATGGAGTCGGTCCAGAGGTAAAGTGTGGGAGTGCTGCCTTGTGCTCAGTCTGGCTCACTCCATCAGGGAGTGTTTAAGAGTGATAGCCAGCTCACCTCTCCTGTCAGAGGGATAAAAAAAGAGGTCCTCCAAACAGAAATTTTCCCCAACAACCAGTAAATCTCAGCTGACTGTGCATACTGAGTTCTGTAAACATGTGGGTGGTTCAGAGGTTTACAAAAACAAGCGGTTCGGCAGCAGAAACGTTCTGTCTCCAACAAATGTTTGGATGCCCCCTGATCAAATACATCACAGGCTCACGGCGAATGATTGAAACCCTCCCAACAATGGCTCCTGCTATCTGCCTCTCCCCGAGGTGTGGGAGAGCCTTTTCATCTCAGGCTTTGATTAATAAAGGAACCGCTGGTTGGTTGAAAGCAGCGATCTCCCCCCCCCCTGCACCCCCTCACCTATAACATCCATCATGCCTGTGACAGCCCACCTCTCTGTGTTAATTAGCGGTGATATTTAAGCTGTCTGAGGTGTTCCATGGCCGTCAGCGTGGTGGTGCTGCTCATCATTAAAATTTCAATTCCTCTGTCCGGGTTACTCCCATTTTTCTGGACACCTCGGTGAACACGTCCTCAAACATTCACACAGAGGAACGGGTGTTCACTGCATGGCGGTAATAAATGAGATCACAATGACTGTTTTTCTCTAAATGAAAAATGTGAAGAATCTGAAATTAAATGTGAACATAACCCAGTTGGGTTATGAAAAAACGCCCTGTTTTTTTTTTTACATACATTTTAACGTTAACCCAACTGTGTCAGAACAAATGTAAAAACATCAATTTGACTTATCACACTTGTTCAGTGACTATTTGATATTATATGAGAAGAATTTGCCATAAATCTAAAGTTCTCGTCAAACAAAGAGCAGTGAAAGTGTGAACGCATTACTTATTAATGATTACCAAATATTGTAATATTCTCTAATACTGGGGGCTATTATTCAGAAATAAATTATGGATGTAGCTGAATCCTGGACTGCCTTATAACCAAAAGGCATCCTGCGCCAGTAGGAGAATTTTAGCAGTATAAAATTAAAGAATAGCTGGGTTAAGTGAAGGGCGTCTTAGCCAGCGGCAGCCATTTCACACCAATCTGAGAAGGACAAAATGGCCTCCAAAGTGTGTACAAAGTTGGTGTATACACAAAGTCCATAGAGTGCCAGGGTTTTACTGTTAGCGTTGCCAAAATCTAGTAAATGTATGGAAATTACCGACGGGATGTCTGCCAGCCACCTGCCTCACAAAACATCTCTGACGGGGAATATCATGCTTCAAACTGTCCCATATTCAGATGTGTGCCACTACTTTTCTAATTAGTGTAACTCAACAAGATTAATTAGCCTCCGCATGTCATTCCCAGTACTACAAACTGTATCACAGAGGAGAAGAGAAGCGAAAGCCATCACCCATGTGACTGGTAACAAGGGAAAAGCAAAAAGTTCGGCCTACTTGCGTGTTTTGATATTTTCAAATCATGAATATTCATGCATGAAAATTAATCTCCAGTCGAGTCAAAACAACCTGAATCTTTAAAATTAACTTTTTGCAATTTGGCTCAATCACAAGTACGGAGTGAAGCCGGAGAGATTTGAGAGAGAGGGAGGGAAACTGGAACTGGTTACGGGGAAGCAGAGGCACAAAAAAGGCTGGAACCTTTTGATTATTTGACCAGAGGTGCCTTTTGACAAAAGCACATTTGTAAATAGTCAACACAGTCTCACGGCATCTTGTGAAATATTCACGAAATTGAATCTATTTGATACATAGACACAAATTTCCCTTTTTTTTGTGACGCTCAGCACGACTTTCAACAACATATTTTCCGTGCGTTTTCAGCAACACGTGACGCATGTGTCAATTTACGCTCCAGTCTTTTCAAAATAAAACAACTTAGTTTAGTTTGAGCTTAGGAAAAGATCGACTTGGTTAGGTTTAGGCAACAAAACTACTTAGTTCGGTTTAGGAAAAGATTGTGGGTTGGGTTAAAAGAACTCCGGAAGTGCCATAATTTAAGTACGTAAGTTTTGTGACAAATAAATCAACGTTGCCTTCTGGTTTCCCACGGGACACGAACAGAAGTCTCCTGTGCAACAGTCTGGTGTTTTTGGACCCACCCATCCACCCTGATCTCCTCTATACACGGCGTTCACCGCTCTTTATACTTCCCAGTTCACAATTACATGGATTACATAAGAAGTGTCTGTGTACAAAAATCAATACATTAAATTTTGTGACTATTTCACAAACTGCTGTGCGACTGGGCTGAAATAATAAATGGACGATGGCTGAATTGCTAGAGTTTCAGAGTGTGCACTTATCCAAGTTTCTAATGTGCAATACCGCACTGGACTGCCAGTCCTCAGTTCAAACAATCACTAAATCTTCTGCCTCAATTAGAACAAATGTTAGTAAAACACAGCACTCCCAGTGTGACGGCCTCCTGCTCTACCATGTACGTACACCTCTGCTAAGGGTCTGCAGTATGCAGATATATTTACAAAGATCAAGTTCAGTTGTGCAGGACCTTGTTGCTGAGATTTATTTGGCCACACAGAGTAATCCACATTCCCCTTGACAGGATGGACACCCCGGCGCCCTGTCGACTGTGTAAGAATCACTTTCCAACAGAGGTGCGTTAAGCCTCGACAGATACATTAACATGCCTTGGCCTTACGCCTCCCTATTAATCTACAGCTGGTTGGGACACGTTTGGACTGAGCTGCTTCTCCGGGGAACAACCAACCAGCCACAACAAGAGCCCATATTTGGGCTTCAGAGGTGCTGGATGCTCACTGCACTGTGGAAAGTCATATTTATCTGGGAAGCCACGACCTCTATGTTCCATAAACCAGAAACACACTTAAGTATCGGGAGAGATGAAATAGAAACCACACATTTCTTCTCCAGTATAAATGTATCAGAATATACATTTTTCATGACCTCACAGCTGCAGATTTGATAAACAATGCTGCTAACGATGTCAGTTTGCTGGTCCAAAAGATATCCAAATTATATATTAAAGGTGCTATTGATAACATTGATAACATTCTACCACAAGATGTCGCATATTCCCTCCCCCATTCCATTGCATTCACTTCACAACAAGTTGATGCCAGGCACTCACCGTCTGTCAGCGATTTATCCGTTTTTTTCCACACTAACTGACGACACAGAGATACCACGTGATACCAACGTTGTTACACTATTGGCTCACAAGCCCGGTTAGAAGTGGGAATCAAATGTCAGATATCTTCCACAGAGATAAACAAAACATTCATTTAGGACACGCCAACAGTTTTAAAATTATTAATTCACAATCATAATATTTGTTTTTAGGAAAAGCCATAGTTTTATCTGGCACCTTTCTAAAGGCTTTTAGATTATTTTATTTTATAAGACTCGGTCAAAACCGAGTATATGGCTCGACAGTGTATGGTCAGTCTGTGAAATTGAGGCTAAATCGTTTTACAAATAGTCAGTGGTCATGTCCATAATGTTAAATCCAACAGTACATGGCCACCAGGTCTCATTTGCATAAAGGAATGTTCCCCACCTTTTCATTTTGAAAGAGCAACGGCCAATGAGGAAACTCCAACACTCAAGCCGACCATTCGTATAACTTCATCACTGTCTTCATCACTGTCTGACTTTTGAGTTTGTAGGGGTGGCCTTCTGCAGTCCTGCCAAAAAAAATATTTGTCTACATAAACATTTTATCAATAAGACCATTAAAGGTGCAGTGTGTAGGATCTGGCGGCACCTAGCAGTGAGGTTGCAAATTGCAACCAACTTAACTTAACCCGTGTGCCAAGCGTGTAGGAGAATATGGTGGCTGATGCAAAAATGTGAATGGTCCTGTCTAGTGTTAGGTTTATCCGTCAGTTCTGGGCTACTCTAGAAACATGGCGACCGGCTCCCTGAAGAGGACCCGCTCCGTATGTAGATACAAATGGCTCATTCGGAGGTAATGAAAACACAATGATTCTTATTTTCAGGTGATTATACACTAAAGAAAACATACTTATTACATTCCATTTCTGCCAATGGATCCCCCTAAATGCAGCACTGTTCAGTTTACAAAGAGCATGTAGAGCATGATTCAACAGAAAAGACCTCAGTGAAACAGTTAACTCTATACAGGTATATTTGTCTCAACCTCTTCAAACACACCGCCAAACTATCCATCATTCCGCTGAGTTCAGAGGGATCATGTCTCTTAAAGATGTAAAAACCTGTTTTCTTTCTCTTACATGGCACATTGTCAGAGGGCATGTGTGTAACCCCGAGTTATCAAGTTCATGAGAAGGTCTCTGATGAAATTATGCAATCCCACTTGACAAGGCAAGTCCAGGGCTTTCCTCTGTCTCTTTATTTTCCGACAATTTTCCACTTGAGCAGACGACCTCAAGTGTGAAGTGAAAGAGTAAAGAGAGGGATTTGATATCCAAGGGAAACGGAGCATGAATTCACCAGGGGTTGATAGACGGGGCAGGGGCAGCCATGCTTTTTACCCTTAGAGATTTCCATGGGTCAAGGCTGTTACAGGGCCGCGCACTCGCTCCTCTTGATCTTGTCAGGATAAACTGTCAGGCTGATGAAGAGATAGGCTGCAGATAGATGATGGCGTTGCACGAACGCCAGGGCTGCGGTGAGCAGATACAGTAGTCAGACCCCAAAGTGACTTTGGCAGTTTGCTGCTGTTGATCAGCTATGAGATATATGCGTGATTTACTCAGTCGCTTAGGATCTTCTGACCCCAAAGTCAAGCAAAAACCTGCTGAACATTAGAGATGTGGAATGAGAGAAGAGAAGAAGACAAATGCACATTCCCATGCAGGTAGAAAAATCAGAGGCAAGATGTGACTGGGTGCATGCAAACGTGCACAATCACACATTTTCCATTCCTCTCTTTGCAACACAACTGGATGTCTGTCTTTGGCATTAGCCGAGTATTTTGTGAACTATTCGAAGCATTTTTGGATAGACACCCAGTATTTTATCCTATCACACATTTCTCTGTTCTCCCTCTTTGCTCACAAGAAGGTCTCTTCTCCTCTCATGACGTCAGGACTATTATACTCCAGCGCACCTCCCTTCAGGGATAAGATTTTACGATTGCAACCTGACACCGTTTCTGTGTCCTATAAGCGACAGAGCTGTAACTCACTTCAAAGGCAGGAGGCATCAAATCACAGTGCACCCATAAATTAACCTGTCAAGCCTTGGCCAATGAGGAGGCAGCGTTAAATCTCTGCTGTCACGCTGGCGGCCAATGGAAAGACGATGGCAGTAAATCTGTCAGGGGTGCGTCTGTTAACGGTGTTGTGGTGTGGTTGGGAAATCCATGGGGAGGGAGGGGAGAAAGTGAGAAAGACTAGATGACAGAGGGAGGAGGGAACAAACGGAGCTATGCAACACAAAATGCTTTTCCTTACATTCTTTGGTACTACTACAAAACTACACACACATGCTATAGTAAAAGAGTGGAGGGGTTGCAGAGGATTTTTTTCCTGAGCAAAACAAGACTAAACGTGGCCAGAAAGAAAAAAGGAGAAAGAGATATGTTTCCCTGATGGATGCTGTGGGAGTTGAATAAGCAGCAGAAACACTCATAAAGCTTTACGGCCAGCATGGCTGTGTGTGATGTTGACTGTATACAGTGAAAATGACGGATGACCCTCTTTTAGTGCTTCCTTTGCATCATTGCAAGACCAAAAGTGTTGACTGTTTGATAACAGCGGTAACCCAGTAACCTCTGACTGTCATGACACAGCAGCACCATCAGTAGCCCGGCTATACACGCTGCCCTCTGCATTACAGGCAGGGACCAGTCGAGCCCATCCACAAACCAGATGTGCCCCAGTTGTGCAGCTTCAGAGGATGATGGAGTTGCCCCTGCGGCACAGCAAAGCCGAGCGACTGCGCTCGAGGATCCTCTTTTGCCATCTAACCACAAAGAAACACAACATGCTCCTGCTGCATCTAACCCCTACCACCTTTGACCACCGAGTATTTTCACATCTACTATCACTCTTCTAAAGCACGCTTTCAGTAAAGAGTAATGCACTGCACTGGCACAAGAGAACTGTGGGGGAAAACAGCAGAGGGAAAACACATCAGGTAGAATAGTTCCTCGATTAACAATGCCCTTGGTGGTGCACTTTCATTATCCTATCAAAGTTGAACATTTTCATGTAATAAATCTTTCAGGAATCATAAAATAACTGCTCTTGCAAAGGCAGTGCGACTCCAAACCAAAGGAAAAAAGCGTTCCCTTAACAAAGCCCACAATTTTTTCACCAACCTATAACGACATCCAATAAACCAGCCACATTTGTGGTGACATTTTTATCTTACATCCCCCCCAAAAAAAAAAAAATTAAACATTAGCATCAGAATTTACAGTCATCTTATGTCATTACTATGAATACTTTTTTTTTTCGTCTTCAGAAACATAAACAGCGTGTTGAGTTATGGCAGAGGCAGGCAAGAGTGCAATGGTGGAGGTGTTGTTTTTGGCTGGCTTTTCCTGGAGCGGCCATGATTCTCTGTTCTATGGGAATCCATAAACAGACCCAGAGAGGGCAACTGGGGCCATAAACCACGTCAGGCTGCCGAGATGCTGCTGAGGCAAAAGGGAGCAGGCCTGGGCTCATACCTCCTCCTCTCTGCATGCACACACACACAACCATATGCGCTCTGTGCAGCCTTTAATGACCTATTTCAAATGTTTACAATGGTTTTGCGGATGCGATGGTGGTTTAGTTTATTTTGAAAACGGAATAAACGCAGCCCAACAATAAAAAAATGGATGGGCTGATTTCTGAATTAGGTAATTTTTCCGAACATTATGTTAATATCATTATGTTAAATCTATTGGATGGAAATGTGAAAGCAGTAGAGGTAAAATGGCCTTGTTAATTTTAATACACTGGGTCATTAAACATCATGTGGGTCTTGGCCTTTGTCCCGCTCAGACAATATAATGACACTTCCTTTAATATGTTTACTGTGCTGCATCCAACATGCTGTCATTGGTTTCCCCCGGTGTTGTTTCTCTTTAGCAGGGCGAGCCATTGGATGGGTGCTCAGGCCCATTGACTATGACATAAAGACTCTGTAAGCTTACAGATGATGATAATTTATTGACTCTAATTCAGTCCACTCACACACATACACACAAGAGAACGAGGGCGACTCTTTCACTGTATGCATCGATCAATTACAAGGCTCTAGCCCACACGTCTCTGACAATTTTACTGCATGTTATGTACAGCATGTCAAGCCACGGCGTTTCAAACTGTTATACTCATGCCTGTATAATTAATATAAATTACCTCGCTGTTTTTTTATGATGGTGCAACTGTAATTAGCGGATGAAAGCAAGTCACTGCGCCCCCGATTGGTGCTGCAGGGCTATCTAGATGAAAAGTGAGGGAGGTCTGGACAGGCACCTTGGGTGGGATCTGTTTTAACCCTCTCTCTTTCCCTGCCTTGCCCTCGCTGGGATCTCATCTAATCACATTTACTGCCGTCTACTTCTGCTAACCTCGTCCTCTTTAACCTTCATGTTTCCCCTCCCTCACTGTAACCACACACTGAGACAGAAGCTGTCCTCATTATGCCAGCAAACTGGTGCGATAACAGTAAACTGGTGCGATAATGGAGTCCATTTATAATGATTACCTTTCCCTTTCTTGCTGCTCTGTCTCCAGTAAGTAGCATCAACATGGCCTCCATTCATGCTATCTCTGCCGCCATAAAGAGCCACAGATTCAGGGGCTGAATCAAACTGGAGCAGAGCCAAGACAATAGGTCCACAGGTCAGAGCCAATAACAGTTTCATTGACTGCACTCCTCTCTGTTACGTGAAAACATCAACCCACATGCATGCATCCACACACACACATTCTGTTGCCTTGTTTTGTATCAGCTGTTGTCTGCAAGCAGTTAACTGTGATTGATACACAACATGCAGAGAGCTATTTATTAGTTATTTTATGTACCGTAATGTTGAGCTGGGAAATGAAATCAATTAAGTCATTTGCCCCAGAATAACTAAAATGTAAATTCCTTATAAAAGAAATACTCCACTAACCCTACAGTGTGTGTGCACAATAAATTGCAGTACCTCTGTGCCTCAGAATACCATGAATGCATTACTTAGGGGTGTTTTCTGTCCTACATGTTTGTGATTGAGATAAGCGGCTCCCATCAAATTTCACTGAGGGTGCACTAAACGCAAGATTTAACTGATTATTTGCCAGTGGAAGAGGTGCGAAATTTCCCATCCGGCAAATAAAGGGTGAAATGGTCTAATTTACATTCTGTAATCTGTGTGATCATTTCCATAAACTGCTCCAGGCCATAGACATCTCTACATCAAGAGCATTCACTTTATCTGCTTCTCACTTTGATGTCTAGGCCAAATGACTCATTTAGATAGAGATAAGAGAAAGAAACTGGGAAAAAAAAGGCAAACATGTTATGTATGCCAGTTTGTGCAAAGGCTACAAACAGCTAAACGACCTTTGACTCAGGCCAACAGACACGTCACAGCATGCCAAGTGCATTAGGAGGTAGTTTCTGATTGTACAGACAAAGAAAGAAGGAGACTGTAACAATACGGACCAACTAATGTGGTTCAAATTAGGCATGGTTGGATCCGTTTGTTGCACACCCAACACAAATCTCTTCCAGACAGAAATACCTTCAAGTGATCATCATGAGAACATATGCAGATACCTGGCTAGAGGAATGCAGATAGATCATTTCTACTCCTGTAATATGCATCAGGTACCAACATGATGTAGTGCCCTTTCTCACATCCATTTCTCTCTCGAGTGTATCCTTCATTTGCATTACAATGGGCGTACGAGGCTAGTGTTTGAAGGTGGGGGTGCATACGTCGAAGCGCACAATTCATGCCGCACACAGTGGCTCTCTTCAGAGCAGAAATGAATCAAGTTTGACTCCATAAAACTGATCTGCATGTCAAAGCAACACAATACAGTGTAAGCTCCTGATCACAGCGGCATGAATGAGTCTCCTCCCCTCTCTCTACCTTCTTGTCTACAGTATTTATGTACCTCAGCCTCGCACTTTGCTGCAGACGCCAGGAGATGGAGCCCTCGCTCTAGTGTTCTCTGGGTCTCGCTGAGGTCTTGGAGAACAAAGAGCACACAGCATGGCAGCTCTGAAATAAGGAAACACTAACGCTTAAAAGCCTGCTACATTTGAAGATTTGAAAAGTATGACAAATCATATACTAAGAAAGCTTGTCCACAGTTCACCACAAGTACGCATTTCTAAAAACAATGGTGAGGAATCACATATCAGTGTCAACAAACATTTATTTTATGTATCTGATGAATGGAAGATCCCCGGACGAAATATATTTAAAACACACCTCTGTGATCAGTGGTATGACTACAGTACTACTTTTTTTATCACAATATTCATGTAAATTAAATGATATACAGCCTCAATACTTTGTATAGTAAGACGACAGGATGCTGTCAAACAGGATAAAATTCTTGTTTAAGGATACACGTGGAATGTTACAACAGGCTTGGTTGAGGTTTATCAATGTTTTATGGACAGATTTGCTGGTATAATAAACACCCAGATGCTGTAATGGAAAAAAACAAACAAACACCAGTCTTCGTACTGGAATGTACACCATATCTTATCCTCATGTTGATTATGTCACACAATGCAAGCCTGTGCAAAAAGAATAAAGAAAAAAATTGGAAACTTTGTCGAGCAGTAGTCCTGGGAGTGTGACTGGATCAGCCAGTGGTACTCGTCACAGCTTTAACTGAAGGAGTGGAAATCAGAGGAAAAGGAGTATTCGGATCAGTGCCACAAAGACTGGGCTGAACAGCGGCTCACTGGTAGACTGGTGCAGGGGCGACTCTACCGTAGGAGAGACCACTTGATCTGTTCTTTGGCAGACTGAAGAACCTGTGTGGAAGAAAACTAGGTTTGACCAAGCAGATCACTCCAACAACAAAACTTTAAAGGTGCTCAATGCAAAATGCAGAGTATATCTATTGCCTCCACACGGCTCTCAATATGGCGACGGCTGAGCCAGCAGCTCGCAGTTAACAGTGCAAAC
>CAKALG010033887.1:0-15137 GCA_916700815.1 Helicolenus hilgendorfi | reverse complement strand
TTTTGCATGGTGTTTGTTAATATCCGGAACAATCATTACTATCCCATAAGGTGACCTGAAGCTAAGAATGGTGTTTTGGTTTAGTTTAGACGGAGCCCTTCATGTCTACAAAGGGAGCTACTGGGACGATACGCATAGCTCCCAACGCAATACTATCACCATACTTGGGTGCCGATTCGATATGTATTGTGATCTTTAAGTATTGTTATTCGATATAGTATTGCAATTTTTGTTAACTTTTTTAACACTAGACCATGGGGAAAAGTTGAACCATACACTTCTAGGGACTTTTAAATGAATACGGTCAAAATGTTTGATTTTCAGCATGTATGTAGTCAGAGATGTCCTGAAGTCAAATATATCAGTCATTGTCAGGCATTTAATACATTTACATTACACCCAAAAATCAAAGAATAAAGACATTTCCCTCACAAATTAGTGGTATTATTTAATTTACGAGGGACATCTATATATTATATATATATATATACACAGTATATACATATAATCCAATCATTCTTATTTCTATATCAGTATTTTGTATATAACCTTTGTTAAAACCTTATTTTGAAAAGTGGATGTAGTCCCACGTGTCTACTTCCTCTAACTTCTCCAAGTCCGTCTCTAGCTCTCCCGTCAGCTACGTTCTCTTTATCCATCCATGGTCAGCTCCATCGGGGCCGTCTGGGGCTCTACAGTTGTAGCGTCAGCCCATTTGACCACTGAGATGAGAGTGACGGCCGGCTCGACCGCATGTTAGCGCGATACGATAACGTTTCCAGTCCGTTACAGAGTTAGCATGCAGCTTTAGCTGTGCTCTGTCTAGCTCTGCTTTTCCTGTCAATGTGAAACCCAAAGTGTTTCCATCCTTTACTGGATGTGTAGTGTTTACCACGTTGGATTTAACATGGGAGGATGCAGGTAGTATCCACGCAGAGCCTCCGACATCCGTCTCGCTGCGGTTTGTTTTGGTTTTTGACGGATATAGAACGGATATGACGCAACATTACTCGGACTATAACAATAAAACCGGTAATTTCCGTCTACCTCCGTCTAGACTCAAATGAAGCAAATACTTATATCGATTCTGGCATTAAAAAATCTATTTCAAAATTGTAAAAAAAAAATTTGATAAATTCGTGAATCAATTTTTTCCCACCCCATGTTTCTACAGTAGCCTAGAACAGACAAACCAAACACTGGCTTTAGAGAGAGCCTTTTGCAACTTTAACACTACCTGAAGGCCGCCGTAGTTCTCCAACCCGCTTGTGAAACTGCGGTAACGTGAGATGCAGAGTGTAAAACCGTGGTACCGCCAGTCACCGTCTGACCTCCGTTGCTCCTAAAGTATGATATGTAAGGTGGCCTCTGAGCAAGGCGAACGGTGTTACCACGGTTTGGCAATTAGCGACTCACGTCAAAGGGAAAGGGAGGAGTGAGTGGAGGGGTACTCTGGTTGTAATCTGCAACCTCACCAAACGTTGTTTTCTGTCACTAGGACCAGTACCAACTGTGCTACCGGGCTGCTCTGGAGTACCTGGGAAGCTTTGATCACTATGCAACATAACCCCACCCAGAAAGACACCCACCCTCAGAAGAGTTCTGTGTCTCCTCTGAGCCATATCTACTCAGCTCCATCAGTCCCTAGGGCCTGACGAGGAGGCTACGAGGAGGACTGATGAGGAGGTGACCACAGCAGGAAACAGGGGAGATTAGAGGAAAGAGGAGACGGGACAGGACGACCTCCTCTTGCACTGGTGCCATGATTCTGCCACAGACCCGACACCAAAACCTCCCGAAAAACCAACCCCCGAGAGACTTGTAGTCATGCCTCATTCCGATTCTTGACTGAATACTCCCGTCACTCCCCAATTTCTGCCTCCTCCTTATAGCAAAAACAAACACTCTGCTATTTTCATTTATATTCACCATTACTATGTTGTTATAAGTATTTAGAATTTATTTTGTAATCACTTACACTGGTTATTATATGTCTTAATGGGTCTTTTTTTAAATTTGCTTATCTTTTTATTATTTTTATTAGCACAAAGGACATGTATTTTCAACATTAATACTGGAGAGCATATACTCACAGCTGCTAATAATTTTATTTTGTACCATAGATATAATATCCTAATGTTATCATTTCTCAGTTGATCTTATTTAGGGGCAAATGTGGGTTGTCTTGACATCCAGCAGATGATGATGATGATGATGATGATGATGATATCTACCAAACAGATCAAATAAACAGATAAAGTTTGTGAACTACAGTATGAAATAAACCTACGGCTCTAAACACGCAGAGACTATTCACATCTGAACAACCGCCACAGACTTTCTTGTCAGTAACTCTTGACTTATTTTCTCAAAGCCATCAGAAATGTGGAGACTTTCAACAAAAGAAATATAAAGTTGTTGGAAAGGTTGTGTAGTTTTCACACCCCCTTCTTAACATGGACTCAGGTAGACTAAACACAGATGGTCTGTTGTCGAGAACTTTTGTGAAATAAGTGTGATGATGTCACATTGTGAAGAAAGAAATTCATTACGGCACCAATTCAATTCAATTCAATGTATTTTTATACAGCGTCAAATCATAACAGAAGTTATCTCGGGGTGCTTAGATGGGTAGAAACCTCGGGCAGAACCCGGCTCTGGGTGAGCGGCCATCTGCTGTTGACAAGACTCAATGTTGAAATTTAATCAAATTGGTTTAGTTGCCCAACCTTAAAGGATAAAGCTGGCTGTATTCAATATTTTCTTGTTGTCAACAAATCACAAGAAAACACCAACAACAACAATGACTACATTTACATGTACAAACTGAAAAAAGACAATATTCCTACTAAGCTGCTTGCAGGGCTAATGAAAATGAATATTCTACTAATATTCCCATTGACATGCAGCCGTGCATACTCTGATTAACGTAACCGGTGGCGGACTTGTTTCCAAGCCCACTGGTTCCTACTTAAAACAGACTTTAAAAAAACACTGGTTTTATCAAACAGGAGGAAATATGCAAATATGCATTTGTTGAGGACTACTTTCAGCGGCGGATTAATCCACATTTGGTGCTCTAGTGAGTATTTGTATGAGGGATTGAGTCAGAATAAAGTACAGTGTGTGTGTTCATAATGATGAAGGAACATGTCAACCATTGTGAGTGTGACTCACTGATGTGTTTTTAATCGTTTTTGGACAACAATGGAGCTCTATGGTTCAGAGGAAGAAGAGATATCAGGCTTTGATACAAACACAATACTTGTCAGTAGAATCACTTCATTGTTGGTTTGGCTCTGCACATGGGATTTGTTGACAAGAAGAAACAGATGCTGTAGAATATCACCAGACTTATTCATATGTAAATGTTCTGTTGATTGTACAGCCCCTGATGTTGTTATATCAGCTAACAACACTCTAAATTACAAAATGTCAAAAGCGTTTTTAAACCCAACGCAGTTCACTGCTGAATTTTTAAGCATTCACAGTGGGCTTGGAGGAAATTTAGGAATGTGGGGGCACGATTATATTATATGAAAACAAAAAAAAGTATAGTAAAAAAGAAAGTATGATGGGCCAGCTTGAAAATCACAAAAAAACATATTTTCTCTCTTCCCCTTTGGTTGCTATCAGCCAACCATTTTTTTTTTAATTAGGATTTTGGTTGTTACTTAAAAGAACAGTGTGTAACACTTTGGGAAATTTATTGGCAAAAATGGAATATAATATTAATAAGTATGTTTTCTTTTCTGTATTCTGGAGCCGGCTGCCATGTTTCTACAGTAGCCCAAACTAAACAATGGCATTCATGTTTTTGCATTTATGCGTTTACGCGTTGGCCACTGTAGTTCTCCAACACGCTTGGCACACAGGAGAAGTTTCAGTTGGTTGCAATCTGCAACCTCGCCGCTAGATGGCACTAAATCCTACACACTGCACCTTTATGTGTCTAACTTCTTCTAACATGCAATCTGGTTTCTGTGTGCTCATACTCCTTTCACAAAATGTCCAGACATTGTGTTGATACAAAAATAGCCCGCATGGACCACTTATACTGCACCCAACATGACTCTGACATTATACAGGGATACAGTAACTTAGTGATCTCCACTCCTCTTATGACCTGCACCTTTTTGTTCGCATACATGGCTTTACATTGACAGGACACACAAGCAGATACACTGGATCTCATTCATGATTTATTAGAGCTCAACTGTTTTATCACTGTGTTGCAGACGGACAGATTTGTTACTGAGAGCAGCATCAATGTTCAGTGGAGGATCTCTGTGGTTTTCACTGGATGAGATGACAGTGGGGAGGTTTTGGATGAAGTGGACCATATAAAGGATTCATTTCACAGAGTCGTGCTGTAAGGGTCCTATCTGTTGTATACATGATCTGTTTTCTATTTGTTAATAAAAAGCAGACAAAATGTCTTGAAAACATTGATGTTAATAAAGTTGAATAACTGGGTTTTTAATAATATAAATGTGGTGGATTTCGTTCCTTTCTTGGCTCAGTGACAACGTGGTGCCAGGGGACACTTGGTGGACCTACGGCTCCGTTTGCTGCTCTGAAAGTGCATTCAAAGTAATGCAGCGTTGCATAACTTTACATACACACTCTTCTCTCCCTTCCCCTTTTCCTACTTCTCTTTCTCTTCACTCTCTTCTGTTGCTCAGTAAGTAGTGTTTCAGATCAGCAGTGTTTCACATTTATGAAGAAAGTTTCATAAGTGAACGTTGAGCAGAGAGAATGATATACAAGAATACCAGGAGATTACCTTTTTGAATTCTAAAATCAATCCTTGACTGTAGTGAGCTTTGTAAAAAAGAGTCTGAACATATTTTTTTTACAAAAAAGTCCTGCAGGACTATATTTAATATGATATACAATATATACAATACCACGATTTATACAAGAGTCCTTCACCACTGAAACATAGCCTATTCTTGAGAGGCTTTTTATATTCCTGAATGACTATTTTGTAATGAAAATCAGTGTACTATTGTAATACTTCAAGTGCAATTGTGCAGTTCTGGAATAATTGATAAATTATACAAAATAATGTAACTTAGGTAAAAGTTAATTTTGCATTATCAGCTAAATGTAGTTAATGTGTAAAAAGTAAAAGCACTTATTATGCAGCATTATGAGTGGCCCTTTGCAGGGTGTTATATTAGGCTATGAATATATTATTACTGATGCATTCATATTACATGACATATATTTAAACCTGCAGTAGGCAGAATGCTCCGGCTGGTGGGCAGTGCTTGGTATTTCCTCAACTAATCTCAACATGGCTGCCGGGTCACAAACTTCATCAGTTTACAGCTAAACAGTACTTTATGAGATGTTTCTGAAAACATTTTACACGAGAAATAGTCATTACAGTAACAGAATATTGATTCCTATTTGATCAGCGCTGCTTACTGTGACCGTTTGATCGGAGTTTGTGAGTGATTGACAGCTGTTCAGAGACGGCAAGGCTCCAGCTCGGCTTTGATTGGTTGTTTTCCTCCGGTCTTTGAAATCTTGCAGATGCAATGAGGAGGACACAGAGGAGCATGATTTTTTTCAGATTCAGATCCTGTCTCATGCACTACTGTCAGGATATAGTGGCCGTTTTATAAAAATAACTTTTTTAAATATTTGCTCCAATTCTACTCACTGTTGCTTTAATCACATTTATTTAGCTGCCGCTTTTATGCAGAGCGACTCACAGTAAGTGCATTCAACCACGTCGGTGCAACCCCCAAAAGTGCATGAATCACGCACGTCGGCAGCATTTTAATTTTAAAAAGGGTGGAGGTGGAGCCGATTTGAACTGCTATATGTTGAGTAGTTTATAACAATGTGTCAGACTTTAGAAACTAATTGTGTTTTGTATGTAAAATCTTAATCTGTAAAGTAACTTGTCTGTACAGCTGAAGGACAGTGCTTTAATAGCTGTACTTAGTTTCAATCCACCTTTTCAAACTCATATTATTCAAATTTGACTCTCTTTATGCAAAAAGTATATACAACATTACTATAGTACTTTTTAAAAAGGAACAACGATAAAAGGAATTCAGTGTATCTCCATAAGGAGAATATTCCTGGCAGTGTGGAGACAGCATTGGAAATGCATTATATGACAGCTATTAGGTTGTTAGTTTTTTTTAAATAACTATTTAACTATACTCTGTAAAAAAAAAAAACTGACTTGACTTGACATTTAGACTATCACATAGAAAGAGAACACCACTCACTGAGCCCTTGTGACTCTATTGACATTTATTCAGGTTCTTCTCTTAATTTGTTGCCCTCCGATTTACAGCGGACAGATACAGTATAACTCTGTAAACTGAGGTTGGTGTTTTCAAAGGAAGTCATTTTCACTAGAATCTAAGATATGAGATATTTGACGTATTTGAACAACATTGCTGCTGCTAGGGAATACAGTTGTTTCATGTCTTCATTCTTTGTTTCATGATTATCACAGTAATCTTTTTCATAAGATAAGATAAGATAAGATAAGATGAACCTTTATTAATCCCTGGAGGGAAATTCAGGTGTCAAAGCAGCAACATCAGCAACATCAGCAAACAGAGAATGAATCACAGGAGAGGTAATGGTACACAAAAATTATAAAAACAATAAATCGATATATAAAAGATACAGAGTGAATGGGTGAACATAGTGTGTGCAGTCCGTCAATAAAGTATGTGCGATAAATAAATGTAATATGTACATATGTGGAGTCTATAAAGTGGTATATAGTATGTATAGTGTAAAGTAAGTGTAAAGTGTGCCATGCAGTAGTTCTATAGAGCTTCATAAGGAACTTTTTACAGTCAAATATCATTAGAGAATCTCTACTCGGAGCAGGCACGGTCTGGAGGAGAGAGCGCGTTGTGATTGGCTGGAAGCCTCCGGAAGCCCCTCCCACTGAGCTCCATGTAAACAAACCCACACTGAGCATGCGTCACTGCAATAATGGAGGACTGTCTTCTCCACCCGGACTGATGAGGTCTGTGTTTCTACTCTACTACCTGGGATCTGAGAACAAAACAACTCGTCTACATTGCAGCGTGTGTAAGTTAATGTTTGACACTTCAGAATGAGTTGGTTTACAGGAAAGTCGGAGTGATTGTAAGTTTGGGTACCAGAAGCTGTGGGTCAGCAACAAGCCGAGTCTGCTGCTGAGTGTTGGTGTTGGTGTTGGTGTTAGCAGCCAGAGAGGAGAGGAGAGGAGGCAGCTGTCAGAGCTCTCAGTCCGCTACACACTCTGCTTCTGCTTCTGCTCTCAACACACTACTGTGTGGTTTGACAGGACGACTCTTATTGTCTGTAAATGTTAGTAACTTGCTGCTTACTCCTGAATATGACGCTGGTTTGTGTTTTTGATGACTACACTTTTAGTTCCTGAGACGCAGAGCGAGCTATCTGGCAGTTAGCATGTTAGCTAACGTTAGCTCAATATTTTTCCGAGGAGCAGCGCTGTCAGTGGGCCACTGTGCGTGACGGACGTGGTGTTCAGCCAATCACAGCCCGAGCGTCATTATCGGTCAGGATTTCATCCAATCAGCGGTATAGGGCGGAGCCCCGAGTTCACAGGGTTCTGCTAGTAAAGTCCGTAATAACAGAGTTTCTGTGTTGCTTTGCTCAAAGTTGAGCATGTTCTCTGTTGCTCAACTCTACATGAGAAGATTGTTGTAATGCACATCACAGAGCTGAGCTGGTCAACATGGAGGTTTAAGTTGGAGATGAGTCTTTAGTAGCATAGTAGTCAAAGGGGAACTTGGGTGAATGCACTGAAAGGACTGACTATTTTTATAATATTACATCAGGAAATACTTTGGATGCATCTGCTTTCACAAATAGAATAAGGGAAATTACAAGTCTGAAACTGGGTTATAGGCTGTATTGTCTTTTGGGTCTTGATATAAATGTAAGATATGGTTTGACTGGGTTTACGTTTAGTGGTTTCTGTTCTTATGTGGTCTGGATGGAGAAAAACCGAGGAATAGAACATAAAGGTTTCTGGAGTTTAATCTAGTTCAGTTTGATAAGTCAGAGTGCAGTGGGGTTTTTATCTAGACGTGGTTTAATGTGGTCTGGATGGAGAAGAAGCAGTAAAATTGCACTTTTTCAGTTTTTTTAAACAGAATAGAAGCTCCACAAATCTGACGAGGAGCTTAAAGTGAAGACTCATTGATAAAAAACAGTAATCATACACTGCAGAACACGGGAGATGCTGGTCGACCGCTACCTCGATCAGTTAGTTTGATTGTGTTATAGTGTGACTTTGGTGAATCCAAACTAACCCTTTAAAACACCAAAGTCACACAATAACACAATCAAACTAACTGATCGAGGCAGCGATAGACCAGCAGCTCCTGTGAGGGGAAGAATGAATTACTGTTTTTGTCAAAGGATGGTCTGCATTAGATTGAGCGAAAGACACCGTCAAACATGTAACTGTCAAACATGTAACTGTCAAACATGTAACTGTCAAACATGTAACTGTCAAACATGTAACTGTCAAACATGTAACTGTCAGACATGTAACCTAGATGTTTTCATGGTCATGTCCATGTTTTCCACCAATCAGAGTTGAGGTCAAAGTAACAAACCCAAGATGACTACAGACACGCCAGCCCAAAGCGTGGGCTCCAGGATCATGACATTCACCCCCTCCAAGAAGGAGTTCAAGGACTTCAGCCGCTACATTGCCTATATGGAGTCACAAGGAGCACACAAAGCTGGAATGGCAAAAGTAAGTTATTATATTATAGTTATTATGATACAAGGTGTTGCTTGATTATTTGTCCTTAAATGTACTACGTGTGTAATAACTTACCGATCTACTGTTTGTAGTTGGGATAATCTACTGTTTCATGAATAGTAAATGGTAAATGGACTTGCATTTATACAGCGCTTTTCCTGTCTTCAGACCACTAAAAGCGCTTTACACTACATGTCAGCATTCACCCATTCACGCACACACACATTCATACACTGATGGCAGAGACTGCCATACAAGGAGCCAACCTGCCCATCAGGATCTGATCTAAATACTCATTCACACACCGATGGCTCAGCCTTCAGGAGACATTTGTAGTTAAAGTATCAGTAGGCGAGATTATAACAAATATGATTTAAAAAAAGTTCTTTTTATAAAACGGTCGCTATATCGTGACAGTAGTACATGAAACAGCTAACCTGATAAAAGTCATGTTCCTCTGTGTCCTCCGGTGCAAGATTTCACAGACCGGAGGAAAATAGGGATGTCACGGTACCAGAAATCTATTAGTCGATACCAATACCAGAGAATTTACACGATTCTCGATACCACGGGAAAAACAAACAAAAACAAAACAATAAATCCCATGTAATTCAACACACACCCCTTTATTAAAACATTTGAATATTACAAAAAACAGAGGCATGTAGCCTTTAAGTAATAAATAAAAAGAAACATCTATTAACATTGTAAAACAGAACAGCGTTATGTAGCCTTCAAGTATTTAAAACCAACAGTATTGTCTGGATGTCTGTCTTTGAGGTGCTAAATTGGAAGTATTTCCTCCTTTGGAAAGAAAAGTACGACGGCACCGTTACTGCACCGCATACTGGTTTTTGTGAATCTATTATTACTCTTTGTAAATCCACCTCCAACGCAAAGTACTTCCATACCCGACTCTTGCTATTTGTTTTCTCAACGAGTTGAGGCGGAGGTAGAGCTGCAGCAGCTGCCATCTTTCACGTCTCGTGTTGTTGTTTTTTTCCGTGCGGTTACCGCGTTCTTCTTCTTCCTTCATTGCGAGGCAGATGAGAACACTTGTAAGCGTTTACTGCCCCCATTAGATCCAGAGGAACCGCATCTCCAGCACCTCCGCTCTGGTACCAAATGACCATTACAGGCATCGTTCGGTACCTTTGGTACCGAAGAAAACGAGTACCGTCACATTTTTTTAATTTTGGTACCGAGTTGGTACCGACGTATCGGTTCTCGTGACATCCCTAGATGAAAACAAGCAGTCAGCGCTGATCTGAGGGCTGCTGTCTATAAGAGACGGCTGTCAATCACTCGCAAACTCCGACCAAACGGTCAAACTAGTCAGCGCTGATCAAATATGGATCAATATTCTGTTACATTAATGCCTATTTCTCTCCTCAGATATTCTCAGAATCATCTGGTAGTGCACGGTTTAGCTGGTAAAGTTAGAAAGTTTGTGATCCGGCAGCCATGTTGAGATCTGTTGAGATGGCTTGAAGGAACGGCAAGTTCCGGTCACATGACCGGAGCACAGCCAATAGGAATGCTCTCTCTCTGAAATGACCTGTGATTGGTCAAAGTCTCCCGTCACGGGCTAGATGTTCTAAAGCCTGAAAACAGAGCCATGAGGAGGAGCAGAAGTCTAGTTATCTCTCAGAACACTTGAATTACAATATGCTGAAAGATTATTATGGGATTTTTTCCCAATGATGCCAAAAACATACTGCCTACTGCAGCTTTAAGTGTCTTGCTCAAGGACACCTTGACATTTGACCGGAGGAGCCAGGAATCGAACCGCCGACCTTCCGAATGGTGGACGACCTGCTCCTCTGGGTTGGAAAATGCATCATTGAAGAATGTTTTAACCTTATTACTAATCAGAAACAGAGCTCCTGAGGTCACAGGTGCAAGATAACATTTATGTGGGCTAAATAAATAAGAAATCAATTTTCTTCATTTCTCTGATACTGATAGCAGAACCGTTAACGTCAGAGCTTATCGATACTACGGTCTTTTATGCCCTGGAGCACCTTTAGTTCCAGGTTTCGGTACCCATCTCTAAACAGAATCATGTGATACTCATCACTCTGCTGCTCTGAGTCTCTCTTCTCCAACAGAACGGCTGTTTTCACTCTGTTTCTGTGTTCTCTTGCAGGTTATTCCACCTAAAGGCTGGAAACCCAGACGGACATACGATGATATCGACGACCTGGTGATTCCTGCTCCCATTCAGCAGATGGTCACCGGCCAGTCAGGACTCTTCACGCAGTACAACATCCAGAAGAAGCCAATGACCGTTCACGAGTTCCGCAAGACCTCCAACATGGCCAAGTCAGTTTACAAATGAAGTCAAATTATGAACCACAGTTGATTGATCAATGTTTTTCACACAACAACCATACAGTAAGATTATAATGCAGACAACCTGGTACCCTACCACTTTGACTACCAAATGAACTCTCTCCTTGGATTGCTGATTGTAGGTTCTGTAGTCCCCGATACGTGGATTTTGATGAGCTGGAGAGGAAGTTTTGGAAGAACCTGACCTTCAACCCCCCCCTCTACGGGGCTGATGTCAGCGGAACGCTGTATGATCCAGTGAGTGCTAATAGGTTGGATAATGCCACCTTCTGGAACTTCCATCTCTTCATTGTGTTAAAACACACCTTTCCATTTTATGCTCAACTATCTATAGTAGTTGTGCCACATGTTGCATTTGTACAGCATCAGTGGCGGTGCGACTTACAGCCTCTGCTGAATTCCTCCTTTACAGGATGTGACTGAATGGAACATCGGGCGCCTCAACACCATCCTGGACACGGTGGAGAACGAGAGCGGAATCAAGATCAAAGGAGTCAACACACCGTACCTCTATTTTGGGATGTGGAAGAGTGCCTTCGCGTGGCACACCGAGGACATGGATCTGTACAGCATCAACTACCTGCACTTTGGAGAGCCAAAGTCCTGGTACAGTACCCGACTCACCCTTCCACTGCTGGACAGACTGCTTTTCAGCTTCTCACTGCTGCCCATGGATTAGCAGCATCTGTTTTAAATAGCATAAATATAAAAATTTGGTTCACAACAGCTCTTCAGAGCGTACCCTGGACGCGTCGATAGTGAGTTTAATGCTTCCCAAACATTTTTTTTCTATTGTCCCTGGGACGCTGGGACGCCATTAGTCTCTAGCCCTGAGTACCGTCACGTCTTCAGAATTTTGGCATGGTCTTGGAACTGAAGTATCGGTTCTTGTGACATCCCTGTGCCCTAAACGTTAAATAGTGATTTTGTGAGCTAATGACAACCCATCCTACTGTCCCCTTTATTATCTGGGATTCAGTGCCTTCCGGAAGTCCTTCAACTCTTAAATCCAGCTTTCCAGACAATTTACCCCAAATACACTGGGAAGTTCTCTATATCTGTATCTATGTATAAACTACTGATAAATCTCTATATTTTATTATTATTGTAAATGAACACTGTATATATATTCAACAATGAAATATTCATATACATCTGTAGTTGTTATATTCACCAGAAGAGAGCATTAGACTAGAACAAAACGTTTTTAAACAGTATTCAGAAATGATTGTTAAACGTGGTGCCGTGTAAATAAGCTCTGATTCTGCTAAATAGAAACAAAAGAAACGTGTTTGGTTTCAGACCATTACTGTGTTCAGATTCATTCAGATACACTAAACATTTTGAGAAGATAAAACCTATAAAGATGAACCTATTATACTCATCCATATCTTTGTGTTATTGATAACTGTTGATGAATGTATTGGTGGTCCCGGTTACCCTGCAGTGAATGATGACATGGTTGAGAGGAGATCTTTGACCACCGTGAACATCTTTCCTCTGCTGTCGGTATCAGAGCCTTCATCATATTTCATATACTTGTACTTTTGTTTCTCTTCAGGTATGTTGTCCCACCGGAGCATGGGAAAAGACTGGAACGACTTGCCAAAGGTACGTGTCACAACAGACACTCATCACATTTGTCTTCCCGTATGAAAATGGATCTTTTACATTATTACTAAAATTGTAACCACTCGGTGCCACGAGTCGCTTCAGCATGTCATACTCAGTCGTTTTAAAGAGGAAGTCAAAACTGCTTTTTTTCCCCACCCAACCTGAGGGTCCTGACCCCCACTAGGGGTGGCCAGAGCTTCATGGGGGGTTGCGAGGCCGTCGTGATTTTAAAGGAACGGTGTGTAGTATTTAGAGGACCCATTGGCAGAAATGGAATATAATATTAATAAGTACATTTTCTCTAGTGTATAATCACATGAAAATGAGAATCGTGTGTTTGTTACTTTAGAATGAGTGGTTTATATCTACATAGGTAGCGGGTCCTCTTCAAGGGGGCTGGCCGCCATGTTTCTACAGTAGCCCAGAACGGACCAAACCAAACACTGGCTCTAGAGAGAGCCTTTTGCATTTTCACGTTTTCGCGTCGGGCGCAGTAGTCCTCCTACACACTTGGCACACGGGAAAAGTTTCATTTGGTTGCAATCTGCAATCTCACCACTAGATGGCACTAAATCGTACACTCTGCACCTTTTAAAGGGTGTAAGACAACTTGAATCTTGAACGTGATTGGTCAATACTACTCTGACTACAAACGGAAACCGGAACGCGTTAAGTTTCCTACAGATTCTACATGTGAATGCAAAATCTGTTTATAGAGATTACCAGACAGCTAATAGAACAATGGCCAAGCGTCAGGCAGAAGAAAACACTGAATTTGCCAAAAAAGAAGCCTGTTAAGAGAATTTCATGAAAAGTTGGTACTCATAACAGGAAAACTCATCTCAGATACAGTATTCACCGGAAATGATCTGCTCAAAATGGATCCAAATCACACGTTTTACACAAACTTCCTGCAATTATTGCATTCACAATTTGTTAATCAGTTGTTCTGTACTGTTAAAATATGTCACTTAGTCAGGGGTGGTCTGTTTACTCAACGATAGACAAGGGGTACCTAAAGGGAACCATACTGTATGTCTCGGAGACCACAACACCAATTATTCTCACATATCCCTTTGACCAGTTTAACTTCAAATACACAAACACAACCTGTCGAGGATCACCTGTACTGATGTCGTGGATGGCTTCCTGTCTTTGCAGGTTTCTTTCCAGGGAACGCTCAGAGCTGTGAAGCCTTTCTGCGCCACAAGATGACTTTAATTTCACCCTCAATCCTGAAGAAATACGGCATACCGTTTGAGAAGGTGACCTTTCATTTACTTTGTGTTGACCTAACAATATATACAGTACAGTAGCCAAGTGCTTAACAAACAGGCAGAAAATAAATCTAGTGATTAAATAATGATAACATGATAAAGTTGAAATAAAATGGTGCATCCGCTCTTGAAATTCTGTGTTGTATTTCTCATTAGGTCACTCAGGAGGCTGGCCAGTTCATTGTGACGTTCCCGTTTGGTTATCATGCTGGTTTCAACCATGGTTTCAACTGTGCCGAGTCGACCAACTTTGCCACCCAGCGATGGATTGATTACGGCAAACAGGCGACACTGGTACGCAAAAACATCATTTAAACAGCTGTGAATCTTAATGTAGTCATTAATGACTTGTTAAGGCTCCAGCTGCATCTATGTAGTGGTGTTCCGCTCCAACATGTCAAACCTGTGTAGGGATCGTGGTTCATGATGTCACGATGATTTTGTTAACACACCTAGCTTAGCACTAAGGGATAATCACCACAACAAGACTAAAGCCTTGTTCACACTGGGAACGTCAGCAGCGCGTGGCGGCTGCGTTACCTGTTGTTTTTTATTTTGGCGTCCGTGTTAACAGGTTAGTGCAGCCACACTGCCCGACTCGACTGTGTGTCAGCTGCGTCTCTTCTAGAGATTCGAGATTTTGCCTATTTTTGACGCGAGTCGCGCGGTTCACAGCAACAACAGACCGTGAAAATGATCTATTGACTGTGTATTGAATATACAGTATAGTATAGAATATGTTACATAGATGAAAAAAGTAAAGATTTATTTTTAAATCAATGCTTCCTGCTTTCTTTTCAGAATACATTTCTGTTTTTTTTTCTGTGGACAGAATTCCTTCATTTGTTAACAAAAGGCTTTTATTCTGAAATATGTGCAAGACAGTGTTGTAGAACATGCAGTGATTTGGAGAGCTCCATGAATGAATATAGTACGGGGTTTTAGTTGTGGATTATTACTATTATTTACAAATTAAAACACGTTTCTTAACCTTTCTCTGTCTAAAATAAATATAAATGATATTTATAATGAAATGAAATGGACATTATGAAAGGCAAACTCTATGTAGAAAGAAAGGGCTGACAGCAGCAGAGACACAGCAGACACGCAGCTGAAAT
>CAKALG010033886.1:0-10649 GCA_916700815.1 Helicolenus hilgendorfi | reverse complement strand
TATATATATATATATATTGATTAGTGCAGCTGTAAGATACAAATTTGACATCTAATGAAAACAGTAATAAATACATAAAGAGAGTAATATTGAAATACATAGACAAATTGTCACAACAGTATACAGAGCAAATGAGGTTCTGTTAAATGCACATAGTGTGCAAAGATAGGAATGTTAAGAGGTTAGTGCAATGCAATTGGTGATTTGCATTAATTCTACATAGTTTGCAGATATGCATAGTAAGCACTGCAGTAAGCAGAAGTACTGAAAGGAAGATGGATGATTTGGACGTACCGTACTTAATGTGCAAAAAGCACAGGAAATGTGTGGAACACTAGATGAAAGCATTTTCTAACCACTAACTTTGTCACATTCACTGTAGTCATTGATAAAATATATAAAGAACAGAAAAGATTGTTTGACTGCAGCACCTTCTCATCCATTTTCACTTGGCAGGATGAATCATTTCCAACCAGTTGTTGGATGTCTGGTTATTTCTCGATCATTTTGTTGGTAGTGCGGATATATAGTAAGTCATTTTAAGAAAAGACCTGTCTAACCCTGTGGGAGAAGAACGATCAACAGTCCTGCTCCTTCCAGAATGTAATTACCTTTAATAACAGTATATTTACTGTATTAGTCAAGCTCATCTGGAAATTATCTCTCTAATTGCTCTATTAGCATGTGTAGCATCAGCCCCCACAAAAGCCAGTTCTATCATTATGCAAAGTTATCTTGTAAATGAAAGACGGCACTGCATGGAAATTTGCGTTTAATTATTTTATTATTAAAAGTTATGCAAATGTTTCGTTTCTGGTTTAATGATGATTACATGTCGGTGTTGTCTCTCCGTTAGTCACGAACATCACTTTTGGTCGAGGGGTTAATGTCGTCTGTGGGTTTTCTTCCTCCTCTGCACATTAATAAAGCGGAGCGTATTGTGGCTTTTATGGACTGAAGTCAAACACCTGCAGTATATCTGCGCGCTCACATTTGCCGTCATTGATGAGGAGCAGTGATGTTTTGCAATTTCCCCTTCGTATAGAGAGATAATTAGGAGAAGAATTTGATTCATTAGCCTATGGAAAGAAGCGTACCTTCCTCCCTGGGCAGACGGCCCACCCACTTCAAAGGGAGCACAGGTCCTTTGATCCACGACCAGGAGTAGGAGACGGGTAGAACGGTACAGAGTACCACTGTGATTACTGTGCGCTTCATGGCTTCGACTCTGCCTCTGGACACCAGCTCTTAAAGATGGATGGTAATCGTCAGCCATGTTAGGAAGATAATGTGATCTGATTCCGAGAGGATTTGGCCCCTAAACCTGCTTGGCCCCGGCTGTCAAGATTAACTTTGTGTCATGTCCTGTGATGTCCACCTTAGGTTCAGCTACTCCTTTCTTTTCTTTATTTCTTTCATCCCTTCCCCACATGTGGTCTATTTTACAGCTCACTGACCTCAACGCCGATGCAGTCACACACAGACTAGGGAGACAAATGTGAGCGCACGAACATGCACTTTAGTTTTTCTCTTTCTGTCGTTCTTTGAAGAGAAGGACAAGGTGATATTCCAATTCAACTTGGTGGCTTTGGTTTTCGCAATGTACCAGTCACCTTCGTTTCAATTGCAACATGCTGCGTTGGTGGCTGATGCAAAGCTTGTAGGATCCTTTTCAGGATCTGCTTTTTTGTATTTACTGTGTCCTATCTTCTCTACTTTAAAAGCTATTCTACAATTCCTATACAGATAGATGCACTACTTTGGGGCGGAGAATCCCAATTAATTTAGAGGTCGTTTGTTTAGTCCTCCTCATTAGATCAATTTTATGCAGGAGGGAAACAGGGAAAATCGTTACACAGCTTAAAAGAAACCTAAGTGAATTACAGTAATTATTTAATGCTTGGTCTTGATCAAGCTAAGTGTCTGTACAGGCTTTTATTTATTTCCTTAATAGCCCCTTCATCTCCCAAGGTCCCTCTGTGGACTGTGATAAAAGCAACATTCTTGAATAGAGGACAAATCCAACTGTAAAGAAAAGCAGATGCTATTTGTAATGTTTGTTCTTACAATTTTGGTAAGAAATCAACTAGGAGAAGTCTCAGCTTACTGGAAAGGCCATAAAATACACACATATTTTCTCAACTGATGTAGCAGATAGGTAAACATCTCAGTGGGCAAAATTTACTATCTCCAGCAGTAATCAATGAGAGTGGGCACATCTTTTGTTTGTCTGAATTTTTCTTGTGCCGTAAATATTTGTTATGTTTTCAGGTTGTTTTATGGGTAGTAGAATGGAATCGTAAGAGAAGCAGATATCAGACAGAGATAACATAAGCTTTCGTAAGATTTAATCCCTTCCTTATATATGTGTGGATGGATGAAATGAACAAACTTGGTGGTTGACTTGGTAATTCTTAAGATTTCAGTCCTGGTTGATTTGGCGACACTGGTGGTTAAAGGTGTGGTTTGACATTAGAGCAAACGCTCCTGGAGCAGCTACTTTGTCAGAAATACAGAAGAAGAGCAACTAGATGCCGTCAAATCCTACACACTGCACCTTTAAAATAATATATAGAGAGGTAATTACAGTATGTAAATACATTTAAAGGTCCAGTGTGTGTGTCAAGTGTGTTGGAAAACCTTAAGGATTATGATTTCTCTGTCCACTGGCCTCTCACTAATGAACTTCATCAGACAATGACATGTATAAAAAATTCTTTGAAAAAGTTTCAAGATGCCAACAACCATCAAACTTCTGTGTCTATGAATTTCACATGAATGGCAATTGCCGCAGCCACAAAACCATGGAACCATGGTGACCATGAAGCTAGAATCACAGCAGCCCCAAAATACCATGAAGGTTAATACTTTTTTAGCTGCACTACTTAAGCAGATGTAGTTTGGTTTTGGCCCAAAGTGAAATTACATCCTGCCAGCTGGAGTTTCAATTGAAGCACAGCGGATCTTTGTGTTGTTTGTGAAGTCAAAATTGGTGGATTTCTCTGTCAACACCTCTCAAATACAGTGCACAGAACTTGACACTCTTCAGAGAGTTTCAAAGTACTCCAGCACAAGGAGGCAAAAGGAAGGTCGGCTAATGATTTTGTGAGCGGTAACTTTAGGAAAAACTCTGCTTGTTTAAAAGGGCAATGACTTGGCAGCAGCAGTTCTATATTCTTTACTTGGGACTGGAGTATGAGAGAAAACCAACCAACGATAGACAAACAGTTCAGTCCAAACAAATGAAGATAAATGTAGCAGCCCATTTGGCAGACCAATTGGAGCTGAATGAAACCCACCTGCTAATTCATATGGTTGCACAATCTGACATGGCTGCAACTCAGAGAGCAATAGCTCTGCTGCCTGGTTTACACGTTTAATTGCTTCTTGTTGTAAATGTGCATTGGATAGAAGGAAGAACAATTTAATTGCAGAGTAAAATTGGGGAAACAATGTTCAGCAAGTGCATATAGACTTTTACGGGGAGTGTAAAACAGTAGCTTCAGTAAAGCAGTCGAGCCAGTAAAATATAGCTTGTAAACTTAGATGACATGAAAACTTGCTTCATGATTCATTTAAAGAAGGAAATGGTGGTATGCAGTGTAGCAAATTGGGATAATACTCCTGAATGGAACTTTTTTTTTTTTTTTTTTCCTATAACGTAATTTCAATTTCACTCCGTCCTTTGAGGTCAGTGAATCTTTGTCAGACTGTGCCCTGGGAAGGTAAACTTAATTTACTGCTATATCTCTTTCCACTACTAAGGCGCAGCATATCCAATAGTGAACCTCCTAAACATAATCAATTATCTGAGCTCCAATGGCAGAGAATGCAGAATGCTGATAAGACTTTGTAGGCTTTTTTTTTTTCCTAATGAAGAGAGAAAAGACGATTTGGTTCAATACCCTGGGGGAGTTTTTTTTCTCTACTGGTAAAAGAGAATTATTCATTGCATTCTCTAAGGGAAAAGTCGATCATTCCCAATAAGTCACAGAGTTGTTGTCCCTTTTCGGTTGTGCTGAGTAGGACCCTAGGCAATGTCGATTTTATGTCATATGCTTTGCTCTGCTTTTTCTTAAAGGCGTCTTTGTCGGGCCGACAGCGGAGTGACTTTGACTCGGCGGTATTACAACTGACACTCGGTGATATTTATCAAGGCGCACTGAGACTGCCGTGTTAGAGATGCTGGCGTAGCCCAAAGTCAGCATCGCCGCCACTTTAAAATCTTCTCTGACTTGTGCTGTTATGTATTCGCAACAACGAAGCATGTGATTTATCAATAGCCAGATACTGTGGGTGTGTGGGCTTCTTCAGTATAATTAATTCGACAACACACCCCTGGCTGTGATATTTTAGAACTTTCTGTTAAAACCATTTATTTTGCTCCTGGGTCAAGTTTATGTGAGGTCAGCTCCCTAATGCATTCTATCGATCAGCTGATTTGCATGTGAAGAGCGGCTGTGCAGAGATGTGCAATGCTGCACATAGATAAAGAATGACACTTCACCGGAGATCAACTCTATTGATTTTTGGTCTGTTTTTTTCCCCTTCTTTTTGCCAAGCCTTGACGACAACCTCAGGCTCGTCTTGACAAATGCTACACGCGGGGCTATGCAAACAAATAAAAAACAATGGATTAGCCTCTTCCGCCTTTTAATTTTTAACAGTAAAATGATTCAAAGTCATGCTGACCTTTTACAAGCAGCATCTGTGGGGAAATAGAATTTATGTTCCGTGGGCCCAGGCTTTATGCCAACACACTGGCTGCTGTTTTTCTACCATTAAACAAGAGTTATGTCACACTTCCCATTTAATCACAGGCTTTTTCTGGGGTCTGGGCTGAATCAGAGCGCCCAGCCAATGACTCACTGTGAGGGGAACCATTTGACAGATTACACCTGCAGTCACACTTAAAGGTAATGTTAGTAGGCCCTCGGCGGAGGAGGAGGAGAGCCTAACAATTCCATTAAATGTTTTCAATTGACCTTCACGGCAAATGAACAGTTGGGTTCAACATAGTCAACATAGTGCTTAATGCTCACGGAAGCCACAACATTCAATACGCCTGTTACAAAGCTGTTAATCATTATTTCTGTCAAAGTAATGTTTGCCATCATTGTATTAAGTCTACCTCTACCCTTATTGAAGTCAAATTTTATATCCTTAAATTACTTAGGCCAGACTGCTTTCTCAAGGGTATTCCAGCAGCTTTGAAGGCGAACTTGGCAGTTTCATGGTCCACTGGTGTGCTGTAAGCTCCGTACCGCTGCCTGGGAGAGTCTCCGAATCATCTAGACAGCAGAGTGACAAAGTGTGCAGCAGAAACCTGTTTAACACTTCATCATCACTGTCATAGACATCCAGAAGGGAGTGAGGCAATTCACCACATAGAGGGAGAGAGAAAGACTCCCGGCAAGGTTGATCACATCTGTGAAATTAGAAATACTTTAGGCCTAAATGGCCACCAAGTGTGTTTGCTTTTGTAATTATCTGCAGCCACTCGTTCCCAGTCTCCCTTTTTTCCAGAATAATGCTGCACGCTGTACCCGCGCTGCATACATACAGCCTGAATTTGTCAAAGTCAAATAGAATTTTTGGGGCAAATCTCACAGCAATGAATAGACCAACAAACTCTATTTCATGCGCTGTTAGATTTAAAGAGTATTATAAGCCATCCAGGAAGATATATCTTAAGGGTATTAGGTTTGGGCGTGTTGCACAAAACATACCGCAGGATGTTATAATAGTGGTTAACTGGCTGAATCAGTCCATGATAACACACTGGCTCGATAACCGTCATGTTGAATAAATAACATCACCGCAGATGAACTCTTAAGAAGTTGCTAAACAGTCTGCATCTTTATGGGTTTGTAATTTTTCTTATGTTATGTTTGGGACAGGGATTTTATTGCTGTATATTTGAGATTATACTACCATCAAAAAGTTTTATACGTGTGTGAGTGTGTCATCTTATCCGATGTTAAATATCGAAGCCCCTTTTCAACTTTTCACCTCTGAAATTCAGGTTGCTTTCTGAAGCAGGGCAAGTTCCTGGCCTTATTTTAGATAATAAGTGCACTATATGCACATACTGCCCCTACTAGTTTTACTCAACCAAGGATTTGACCCAGCTGGCAAACTGAATATTACATTTAGTAATGGGAATTGAATAGGAAATGCTCTCCACCTGGCGCAGAGCCTTGTGTGCCTGTGTGTGTGCAAACTGTCGGTCCACGGGTTTCTGCCTCTATTTATGTGATTGCGAGCCAGGTGGGTGAAGAGGATAAGAGTTCGGAGGGTTAAAAAAAAGGAAGACAGGAAGTTGGATATTGACCCACATTCCCTGAGCGTGTGGAGGTATAGAGGGGGTGGCCAGAGATAGTGCTTCTGTTAGGGCCACATGGGGTGAAGGATGAAGTCTAGCTTTGTGAAAGTTTAACAATAGCCAGCCAGCAAAGCTTCTGCCCTGGAAAGTATAATTGTAAGGCTCTGCTGTGAAATCTAGTTAAACTTTTTTTTCTTTCTGTGAACCGGCTCTCTCAGAACTGTTTTATTAACAGTCCAATCCATCGGTCCTTCACCCTTTTGTAAAAGTCGCTTCATAATTTTAAGCTTCACTGGAAGGCGATGGTTTTTAAGGGTGCTAACTTGTATAACAAAAAAAAAAAAAGTTGCTTTGGTTGTATGGGAATTGGGAATTGTTAGAAATGAAAGCACAATGAAACTTTTACAGCTAATTGAGTTGATATCCGTGTTAAAATGAGTTGCATTTGCCTAATAGTTGTTTTTTGAAAATTGTGATATTTCTCATTAAGTAGACTTATTACATTTCATTGTTTCTGAATTTTTAGATTTTTGTGTGTGTGGGTTTATGTGTGTGTGTGTTAGAGTGTGTGACCAGCACATAAACCAGAAGCAGAGCTGCTCGACATTATTGAACATTTACCAATTAGGATTCTCCGAGAACCTCACCACGGGCCTGGTGATGCGTTCGCTGAGAAATGCTCAGTATGGGAAACGAAAATGAATTACTTTTGTGAGCTTTCATAGTGCGTTAGTGCACATGGCAGCTTTTTGCTTAGTGATTAGGGATCTCAAAAATATTTAGGAAGGCTCGGCTAAATATACAGCCAAGGAGACGTTCTCATACCTTACTTAACCAAGTGTGAAATAGCTTTGGCTAAGTAAGGGGACAACCATTAATACTGATAAAAATGGGACTAGGTGCTCTCAAGGTGGAATGTGAGTTCTCACTAAGAAAGTGATTTATGTCACCTTCAACCGAGGTTATATAAAAAAAAAAAAAAGCTGGCACCCTGAATAAGAAATTTTTACTCACACAATTGTCTGCACATACACACTTTGTAGATTTAGGCTACTCGGTTGTCATACTCAAACAATGAAAGTTACAGTTTTGATATTGCAGAGCTTTTATAATACTACGTTGTTCATTTTAAATCATAGTACCTATCCAGTGACGCTAGACTGCATGACTCGAATATATATTCTTTATATCAAAATCTACTTAATGGTAGCAGTTGCTATTCTGAACATGTCAGTTGTGAGAGGTTTTGTAAACTCCCCTATGGCTTTGTCACGGTGTAGTAAAATACTCCTTTCCTACAAATCACTTCTATTCTATCTGCTTTGCTCATATACAGTATATGCAGTCGTAATATCAACCCAGTTTTTTGGGGGATCAGTTGTCACTTTTGTTTTTGTTTTCTCTCACAGTCATGGCAGCCTGGAAAAACGACTGCTTGAAAGTCACAACCATGCACAAAGAAAAAGTTATCGTTGTATCTCAGGAAACACTCGGCACACATTTTTCTTGGTAGAACAATCTAAATCTTTTTTTTTTTTACCAAACCCACATTTTTGTAATTATAACTTGGTAATGAATTGAAAATGAATATACAGTACAATATAATACTTAATGATGACACATTTTTATTGTAGGAGAACTAGTAGAAATCATTATTCAAGATTACTTTCCACGATTGTTTGATAGATTTTTCTGTTTTGGTAAGAGATAATGAACCTCATTACCCAGCTACTCAAAGCCCATGAGGCTTTTTTATATAGGCTAATGCAATGCCCTTCGGTATTCATTTAGCTCTTAGTTCACATTGGGAGTTTTTATTTGCAACAGCGCCTACAGTCAGATAGCCACAGGGCCTATTGGCATTTGGATCTGTCCAAAACATGGACTGGATTCCAATAAAAAGCAGGTTGTTTACCCCAAATCAGCTCCGACAACATAACAGAACAAACATGTAGCAATGCAACATCTTACTTAATCAGTCTGTAAGCGTCATAACCTCCTTCAGACGCTCATTGCAGGTAGTAAAAACTGTCTTCTTTTATCCTTTTTTTTCCAAGTCCAGTTTCAAAATCCCTCCCTTGCCTCATTATCATAACATGAGATTCTGAGTGTCTGCACAGAGAGTACGACCAGGGTTTGTCACCTTCCTAATTGGCCAAATCAACGTGCTGTACATGCCTGTGGATATGCTTTATTAGCCTAATCAGGTCTCCAGAGCCAAGACCCCCAGCATAAGACCCTTCTCAAGTAGTTAATAAGGCACTCGGTTGAGATCAGGTTGTAGCACTATAGCATGCCAACAATATAACTGTGGGGAGAAGGGTGGCGAACACTCTACGTCTTTCAGAAAGGATTAGGGATTTATGTTTGAATGCTACGCAAGTAATATATGCAAGTGCATTCAGCACTGCTGAAGCTTTTTTTGTGCCGAGGCCTTCGCTGAGCTCAGCTTTAGCTTGAAAAAGACCATTACATTAGAAATGTATACTCAAGGCTGCAGCAAGGGCCCTGGACAATAGCTGTTCAGGAACGCTCCTCCGCTATCCACAAGAGCCTGTGCACTGAATCACTGTTCACTGGTTTGGTCCCAAGCTAATGCAACGGTAGCCTATAAAACAACACAATTAGCACTATATTTCCAGCTTTGCACTCTGAATTAATGGATGTCTACATAAATTTTCTTTGTTTCACCGTCTCCTTTAGCAGATGATGCAGAAGGGCATAATGGTAGCTTTCTTTAATGCCTGGTATAAAGTAGCTAGTCCCTAATATCCTCCTCACTGAAAAGCCTCCACATAAAAATATAACAAATGCTTTTTTTTCCCAGCTGCAGTAGCTCAAATACCTCTAAATAGCCTATAATTTGTTTGACTCTGTGCCCTCTACAAGCGAAATAAGAGTACATCACATCAAATTGCAAAGCTTACTACAGTAAACGTTAAGAGCATGCCTATATTCCAGAGAAAACCTTCGATGCTTTCGTAACTAATGGTTGTCAAGTGTGTCCACATGGGGATGGCAGAATTCAGCACCATGGACAGTGATTTATGCTGCATCTGTGCAAAAGGCCACGGACAAATCAAGAGCAACCACTGCAGGAGGGAACGCTTAAGTACCCTGCTTCTTTGTCCACCCCTTCTGGCCTTCACAATCTTTAGAATACCAATCTCGGACTCCAAGACTGCATTGTTTTGCTGAACTGTTTCACAGCTGCCTACAGTGGCCTTAGAAATGGAAAATACACTTAGTCTGTTGATTCACAGTACTTTTGTCACATTTCATAAGGTTACTTCACGAGAACACCGCTGCTAAGCAACAGCAATGTTAACGTTACTGTCGGTGTCCAGAAGCCACACAGGCTAACAGTTTAGCAAGATAGCAAGTGGGTAACATAATTCAGTAAATGCAAAGGCATAACGGCAGAAGATAAAGATTACATTAAATATAACATTTTATGTTATACAATTACAAATAAAACAATATAATGAATAAAATTACTTTTACTATGGACTCCTCTTGTGAACACGGTAAACACGACCCCATTTGAAGGCACCAATTGATTGCTACTGGTGGAGTCTGCGCCCAAAATTCAAATTGCATACTCATACACACAAGGGATTCACATGCCTGTACTGAATGTGCAAATTTATTGTAATGCCGAAGACAAGTTTTGATCCAGAGTTCATAATAACTGTGTCGGACATCAATGCCGATTGCCATCTTTAGACTTCTGTATTCAAACAAAATACTTGGCTTACGCTATCAAGGTTGGTAAGATCAGAGTTTCTCTGATCCTTAATTAAGCATAGTCCTTTTCTAGTATATTGGTGGCTTTTATAGATGCATGAACCCACACACATAAGGGTGTCGAAAAATACTATGTCGAAAAAATTTGAAAATTGCGATATTATGTTTTGTGGTACTGTATCGATTCTCAAAAACATTATCGATTTTTAATTAATAGTTAACATGCAAAGATTAACTGTCAATACTTTATTGCATTTAAGACATGCACCCTCTCAGTGTATGTGTCCCCTCAAAGTAGTGCTATGATGTTGGATATTACAGGGACTGTGATAAATGAAAATGAAAATTACAGTATGATAATATATCGCAATATATTGAATCGTAACTCCTGTATCATGATACGTATCGTATCGCCACATTCTTGCCAATACACAACCCTACACTCATACATCCGTTTTTTTCCTCGCACACTCATCTTGTGAATGCCCAGTTCTGCAATGATGTCCACTGAGTAGAAACTCTGCTCCATAACATAGGCAGCCCTGGGCTCAGATTGGCCCCATGTCACTGCTGCCCC
>CAKALG010033885.1:0-13918 GCA_916700815.1 Helicolenus hilgendorfi | reverse complement strand
GAGAGAGAGAGAGAGAGAGGAGAGAGAGAGGGAGAGTTTTGTTTTTATTTTGTTCTTTTTTATTATTATTATTATTGAATTGATGCTTTGGCAATATTGTCATGACAATAAAGCAAATTGAATTGAATTGAATTGAGAGATAGGAGAGGGAGGAGAGGAGAGGAGAGAAGAGAAGAGAAGAGAAGAGGAGAGGAGGCTAGAGGAGAGAGAGAGAGAGAGAGAGAGAAAGAGAGGAGAGAGAGGAGAGAGAGAGAGGAGAGAAGAGAGGAGAGAGAGCGAGAGAGAGAAAAAGAGAGAGGAAAGGAGAGAGAGCGAAAGAGAGAGGAGAGGAGAGAGAGAAAGGAGAGAGAGAAAGAGAGAGGGGAGAGGAGAGAGAAAGAGAGAGGAGAGAAAGAGAAAGAGAGAGAAAGGAGAGAGAGATAGGAGAGAGAGAGAGAGGGAGAGAGAAAGAGGAGAGAGCGAATGAGAGAGGAGAGAGAGAAAGAGAGAGAGAGAGAGAGAGAGAGGTCTGTGTATTTTCAGCCACTGACAGCTGTGCAGCTTTACCCCACGTACATGCTCATATCCGGAGAAACAGAGAGAGAGATTCCTTCCTTTTGTGCATCCTTTGCTCTGCAGACGCGTGCGTGACTAAATCAGCTCCCGGATTTCCCCTTCAACTTTTTTTGTTTTTTTGGTTGCAGGTTTTTATTTTATTACCATTTTATCACTGTCGCATTTCTCTTTCCGTCCTCTCTTTGGAATGAACTGTTTTCCTGCCTGCGTCGTTTCCATGCCAGCATGGGAACCGCCGTGTCCAAAAGGAAGAATCTAAGAAACGATGCGATATCCTCTGTGGCAGCAAAAGTTAGGTGAGTTGAAAGCCAATTAAATAGCAGCCTCGTGGAGAGACTAAAACAGACCTTCAGGTGCAAAACCCCCAAAGCGAAGTGTGCCATGTGTGACAGCTGGATTACCACAGTGCTGCTGTACAGCCAGTCCTTCTTCTTTTGCAATGCGGAGACAGAGAGGGTCTTTGCGCTTTCCGCACGTCTGTCTGCCCGACTGTCCCGTCAAACTGAGCCAAAATGTGTGCTTAAATTAGCCTTTAATCTCTCCAAAACTGCACCTGTGATGAGCATCAACTATATAGGGAAGGTTGCATGAGACTATTTTTTTATTTGTGGACTAAATTAGCCTGGAAGAGGATATGTATAGATATGTGCCTCTGGAGCTGTTAACTGATGTTGTGAATGAAGCATCGTTGTATAATGAAAGTCATGCAGAGGCAAAGCTGAGGGCTGCTGTGACTCACAGTAGAATAACCAGCATTTATTTTTTTTCACTTTGGCATCAACTAAAATAGACTGCTGTAATCTTATTTATTTAATGGTATTGCTATTTTCAACAAAAAACGTCTTTCTGTCTGGACGCATCGATCTGCTGCCTTTACGCACCGTCGAGCAAATGATCCAGCCAGCCAGCCAATTAATCAATCACCAGCAATCGATTCGGTCGTTTTGCAGTGATCACCTATCACGGTCAGTTATTGGACCGGTCACAGAGGACAGCACCGGCTCTTAATGTATTCAGCAGCTGGACTCAGACTGTTTTTCTTAATGGCTAAATAAGTCCGCATCCAGCTGTTGTATAGCACCGAGTCATCTCCATCCTGTGCAGGCAGACAGGCTGCAGGACATGAGGGTTGAGCTGAAGCTGCAGTTTTTTTGCCTAAAAAGCACGTGCGCGACTGTGTTCATGTGTCCACGAGCTGCGATCTGAATACAAATGAAGCTTTTCTGTGCTTCCAGATCCAGCATCAGCAGCAGGCCCTGTTGCTAATTCAATCAATGAATGACCTTGACTCGTGCAGACTCCCGACGTCCACACAGATGTGGGCTGATGTGCTATTACGTCATTATCTCAGTAGAGCCTCTATAGTGTCTTCCTTTTTCATTGCACACAGCCCTGTATACGTGCATGAGCCTTCTTTGCATGCATTGCAGTGTGTGTGTGTGCCACCTTGAGATGAGTATGTGATGCTCATACATAATGACTATACAGCCGGTGTCCTGGGCAGGTAACACTGTAAGTGTGTGTGTGTGTGTGTGTGTGTGTGTGTGTGTGTGTGTGTGTGTGTGTGCGTGAGAGAGAGAGAGAGACAGAGAGAGAGAGAGAGAGAGTTGGTCTTAAAGCTGAGTTTTTCTTTTTCATGTCTTCAATGGAACTAAAAATAATATTACACATCAGTACATGCACTTTTTGGGTTATTCATACTCCCTTCTCTTTCTCTCTCTCACACACACACATTCACACTTCAGAGTTTAATTTTTCGGAGTTAATGGCAGAATGAACCTTGCCTCCCCGTAGATGAGAAATGCAGCTGAATCACATCCTACTATTGATCAGCCTCTCACCTGCACACGACCTCATGAATGTGGAGGCAAACATTCGGCGGCGGTTTCTCTGCACATCTCTCTCCACCTCACGCACACACAAACATATCTATGTGTATACAATCAGGCATGTGTGCATATCTCTCCATTTCATCTACTCGCTCCTCTTCCCCATTCTGTGTGAAGGGCAGGCTGGACTCTGAATCTTCTCTGCAGATTTTAAATCTGTCTGCAGCGTCAGATATGGACTTATTTCCAATGCAGCCATTTATGTAGCAATGCACCTTTATGTTAAAAGGATTTTATCTCTCAAATACAATTTCCTTTCCAAGGATCTGTTTTGCACTTCCATACGTTCTGCACATTTTGTGCTCATCTTGTCAACTTTGGCAACTGAAAATGTAAGCAGTTGAATGCACAACAGTGTCCCTCAGTGAAACATCTGGTAACAACTGGACTTATCTGCTTGGTATTTGTTGGGATTTAAGACTCCGTTCCCTCTCTATCTGTAGTTGATACAAGGCCAGATGGCTTATTTTTTTGGCTTAAAAAAGATTTGGCGAGGCTGTAAAAGGTTTACTGCTATTTATTAGCAACTTGTGAGGAAAATAGACTTTTCTGTTTATTGTGATACCTGTGTACCTGCAGTCTACCATATGGCATGCCATCATCTACCTGCACCCACACATGCGGTCAGAGCCGAGTTTTGACTCATCAATTTCTTATCTGCAACTCTAGCTAGTGTCCAGTTAGCGACATGATACAGTGTCACCTCAGCTTTCAAATCCCATTAGAGGACATACCATGACATAAATCTAGGCTGGTCGAGTAGACTCAGGTGCACACACACACAGAGCCTTTCTACCAGTGCAACCTCCTATCTCTTTCCTTCTCTGTTTTGCATATATGTGCAAACACACTTCCCTGTGCATTCAGAATCCTACAGGCAAATGACAGCGGGTGTATGAATATAAGTGTCAGTAGGGCTGTCCTCGACCAAAGAAATACTCAGTCAACTCTCGTATGATGTTGTTGACTAATCAATTACTTGATTTAATCGACAGATCTGTGAATCTGTGAGTTTCTCCACAAACAAAAAGTACCAACTCTAAATTTTGTGTTTATCAGAGATGTGCTCATATGTTTCTTGAAAATAATTCATTCAGCATGAAAAAGCATAAAAAATGACTAACTGACTAAAGTAATCTCAGTCAACTGAGGCCAAAACAACCAATTAATCGACTAACAGGGATCAGCCCTGAGTCTGAGTCACCATCCTTTGCCAACACATCCAAACATAACTCCACATAAAAACTTCTTTTCTTCTCTCTCCAATTAACACAATAAAGCCACACACGCTTTTGGATAATCATGGGATCACTGACTTTATTCACCCCGTTTCCTTTCCATTAGCACTAGACAAATAACTATAACCTACTGTAATCTTAATTAAGTACCTGATCTACTTAATTTAAACCAAATTCTAATAGAGTGCTACAGGAATGAGTCCAAAAACATTAATTTTTAAGCCTTTATGTGTCTTAAAAAAAGCAGTTGCTAACAAGCGGCTAAATGACACTACAAAAACGCCATCACGCCAACTGATCTGCCGTTACAGCGTTAGCTGTTATAGCGTTAGCTTTTTACTTCTGCTGATTGCATTTACACTTCAAAAATTGTAAAAGTGGTGTTCGTTTGTGGAGATTATCTTGCTGAACAAAACATGTAAGTATCATAAATGTGTGTTTGCCACCAAGCTTATTTTCTGCAATAATCCAAAAGCCAATGGAAAAAAAGTCACGTTTTGTCTAGGGAACCCAGGGCAATGCTTACTTCCTGGTTGGCCTACAAAAATACATCATCCTTGCAGCACTCTATTCTAACCCTAACTCTAAACCCAAGTCCTAATAGCCCCCTCGCTTTAAAGAAATGTCCTCACTCTTGAGAGGTCACACAAACACACCCACATACTGCAGATAAATCAACATAGTACAGGAGATGAACACATTCATCAATCTTCAACATTTGTGCTCTTGCATAAACCTTAGTCTGACAGAAGCTCATTAAACATTTATTGAATATGCCGACCCGTTTGCGGAGGTCATGACATAGAGTAGAGTTTGTCACATTTCAATTATTTGTGCAATGAGCGAGCCAGTAAACTGCACACTGGGAAGACAGTAGTGGTCGTTTATTCAAGTGGCTAAAAATAACTCACATTTACTGCATGTTTTCCTGACTGACGACCTCTTGTGGTTGTGCAAATAAAGACTGTCCTCTCCCAAATCAAACAAAAAGTAGGCAACATTTGTTTGGTCACACAATCACGATTGTTCAATGTTCAGTAGCAAAGCAGAAAGTAGCATGACATATACAGTATACCAACTCAAGTCTAAATATTTGTAGAACTGGGTATAAAAACAGCAGTTTTTTATATGGGAGATGTTTGCATCCTGTTTTCTATCAACTTCTATCTTTAAACCATGAAGACAATATATTTCCATCCTTAACCATGAAGATTATCTTTCCTTCAGTGTTTCCCATTCATTACCTAGTCGGCAACCCACACAACCCGTTTTGGAACACGGACCCCGTCTCATTTGCTTTGAGGGTGTGACCCTTTGTCGTGTCATCACCATTTATATTTATTTTACTAATGTCTTTATGATTAAATTGTTTACAAGAGCACAACGTTCTTCATAGCTCTAGCCTCTTAATTTTACTCTCAAAGTGCACCAAATTGATGCATTTAACTTTAAATTGTACAAAATTTTCTTCTGGGGGAGCATGACCCCTCTAGAGGGTCTGAGGTCCATCCACCATAGTCTCCCAAAGAACACAATTTGTCTCCACCTGCTGGTGGTGCTACAGGAAAAGTCAGGGGATTACCAAAATCAATAGGATTAATCCTCTGGGGACCATAGATATCTGTACCAAACTTCATGGCAATCCATCCCATAGTTGTCAAGACATGCCACTCAAAACCGAAAATGTCAAGCTGCTGTTAGTGTTAGAGGTAAAGTCAGGGATCACAAAAAGTCCATAGGTTTTACCCTCTGATGATCACTAATGGCTGTACCAAATTTCATGGCAATCCGTCCCATAGTTGTAAAGACATGCCACTCAAAACCGAAAATGTCAACCTGCGGGTGGCGCTAGAGGTTAAGTCAGGGAATCACCAAATTCCATAGGTTTTACCTTCTGAGGATCACTAATGGCTGTACCAAATTTGATGGTAATCCATCTTATAGTTGTTGAGATATTTCAGTGTGGACCAAAGTGTTGGACTGAACGACATTGCAACATCCCTTGAGCCATGCCTCTGGCATTATTGCATGTCCAGAACGTCTTTGTCCTACCGATAGGTGTGCCAGATCAGAAAACGCTCATAAGTGTCATTTTGGAAAGCACTGACAGATGACCCATTTTGTCACTAATGTATGAGGACTTGTTAGCGGACACCACTCAAGAGTGAATGACCACATTCATAGGAATGCATACAAACAATACACGGGAAACACTAAAGAGACACTAGCTTCCTGCACCCCGTGCGCCCGTGTCATCTTCTGCATGTTTATGGATTGCTGGTTATGAAACAGGTCACACTCTCCCCTCCAGCAGCTCATGAGAAGTAGCGAACGACTGAGAGCGAAGGGGGGGAGAGAGAGGATGAGATTACTTTCAATTTACACAGCAGAATTCTGCGACATTGAGTAAAAAGCAAACGCTTTGATCTTCCTATCGGCCAGAGAGGAGGGCTGTGCTGTGGCTCGGGAGAACGGCGTCGGAGAACGGCGTCGGACAACAGCGTTCACAGAGCCAGTGGGGATGTGAAAGATGGCATGACAGATGAAAGGATTGTTTTTTACGGACGGATGCAAACAAAATATTGTGTCTTAGTTTATTCAGGGTAGTCGACAGGTGTGACTTTCTTCGTTGTAGATTTGTAGTCACTCTGTTCATGGGGGTTTAGGGCGGTTATGTAATTGTTTTTTGAAATAACAGTTATTCAGATTCACTCATGCTCAACAAAGGGAGACCGTGCTTCCTCTTCAGTTCTAAGAATCTGGTCATTCCTTGCTAACATATTGCATCATTGTGCTTTATTTCCTTTTATACTGGTGTATTTAAAACAATATACTATCTATTTCTATGATATCTAATCTCCCCCTCCTCTGTTCAATAAGACAGTGTAAGTCTTTGCCATAAATATGCTGACTGAGGCAGATTTTATTGATTACAGTCTGAAGAATGATTAGGGCTCCAGCAGTGTTGTGTGATTGTCTGTCTGCTATCATGCATATTTATTCTATTTTTCATATGTCAAAATGTCTGCTGTTAAAAAAAACATTTTATCAATTTAAAAGAAAGAATATTAAATATGTATAGGCTACTGCAGCGAAACAGAAGAGTAGTGTGTGTGTTAGTGTGGGATTTTTTATTTTGCATCACTCAACACTGTGTGTGGTTGCGTTGAGCCACTAGTGTACTGATATTTTAATCAGCTCCCCGATCAGGTGCTTGGTTCCCACGTGTCCCATAATGCACCACACTTTCAAGACTCGCAATTAACATTCCCAAGTCCCTTTGGCCTTCAGCACACACAACAAGCCTCTCAACAGGTTCTCATCACCCCAGCTGTGCATTTATGTGTGTGAATGCTCCTCCATATGTGTGTGTGTGTGTGTGTGTGTAGAAAACCCAATTCAATTAGACCATCTGAGAGGAGGATTCGATTAAGGAGCATTAAGAGTGAGGAATCTCTTTGCTTGGCAGCCCATTGTTTACAGTGGAGAGACGCCCAGGGAGGCATCAGATCTGATGATATTCAGACCAATGGGATCACTGCCAGGGGAGTGATGCCTCGAGTCGCTTGTCCTCTAAAGATATATGGTTACAGTGTTAAACGGCACGAGAATCGACAGGGAAAAAGGCAGGAGATGATTACATTTGGGTCAATAATGGAATAAATACTATATGTAGCAGCAGCAGCATTATAATACATCAGTTCTTTAATCTCAGAGTAACCTGTGAGTCTTCAGGGTCCATTTTTGTCACTATGGAGATAATTTGTTGGTCAAAATTACAGCTTCAATTTAATGATGGCGCAAAAAGGCACTTCACTCTTGCCTATTTGTCATATAAAAGGGTTAAGATATTATTTCTCTGTTCCAAATGATCTCCCCATCTAATTATCTTGGTGAAACTGGGCTACACGATGGTTTGCTTAATGTGGGTGGCATTTTACACTGTTTACACCCAACCCTGGCAAAATGTTTGACGGATGAGCACTAAAACGTAGGTGTAAAAGCACCCCAAAAAACAGGATAATTGGAGAAAAAAGTAAAATAACAAGAGGATAAAGTAACACCGGAGCAAGTAATGAGTACTGTTTTACCATCTGCATTCATTGGTAAGCATAAACTTGAAAAGACTGACGATAAAGGTGCTTACAGTTTTGTAATATTGCCATCTGCCAAGTATCCAGCTCTGCATTGTTCTGTCTGAATCTATTAAAAGAGATGAAGTGCTTGAGGTGTATCTTCCTGTTGTTGAGGGCACTTTTATGCGGCAGCGAAGTGGTTAGGGGAGTTTGTGGCAGAAAGTGTTTAAGGACGAGTAGAGTGTGTGTAATTTTGGCTGACTCATTCAGCTTGTGAAATGCTAAGTATGTGCTGAACTGTAGACCCAGACAAGAGGCGGAATATGCTCATGTTCACTCTCACATCGCTCACTCAGCAGGAGCTTCAGGTGGCACGTTGCACCCACACTAGTTTGCATAACAGAATTTAGAGTTACTCTTGGAGAGAAGCGGTGTCCAAGATATTGGACTATTAGCGTCCTTACTGCAGGACGCTGTTGTTGGAAACTGTCCTCCCATGAAAGACGAAAGCGTCTGTCATTTCAGCAAATGGCTGTAGTAATTATGACTGCTGTCCATCACAACGAAAAGAAGGAAGTCAGGTGAGGTTATCTTTTGAGTCTACATACGGATGAGGTCAGGGTGGATCAACAAAATGTCAGACTTTAATACAAGAGAGCGCCGCTTGTTTCACGTTTCCCACTGACAGTCAATGTTGGTCTCTTTTAACCACAACCATGATTGCTGACTGACCTTAAAAGGGATAGTTCGGGTGTTTTGAAGTGGGGTTGTATGAGGTACTTATCCATAGTCAGTGTATTACCTAGAGTAGTTGACAGTCAGCAGGCCCCTAGTTTGGAGAAGCAGACAGGAGTGACCGCATGGAACCAAAGCAATGTACAGCTGTGGATGGGGACAGCAGCAAAACATATTTTAGCCATCTAAAAGAAAGACCCATCTAAAAAAAAAAAAAAAAAAGAAAAAAAAATCAACATTAATTCAAGTGTATGCTATATTTAGAATATTTTTGCCAGTTTACCTTGCCTTGAGACAGCTATAAATTCTATGCTACCGAAGGGGAACTGAAGCCGTTATCTATGCCCTCGCCAAAGCAACCAGACTCCATTGAAAAAAACTGTAATTTTACCTCGCAGAACACAGGAGTTGCTGGTCAACCGTTGCTTCGATCAGTCAGTTTGTTTGCGTAGACCAGCAACCCCCATGTTCTGCGAGGTAAAATGACATTTTTTTGTCAATGGACTCTGGTGGCTTTGGCGAGAGCATAAACTCATGTTTACAGTGTTTACTGAGGTAATAAATCAAGTGAGAAGTAGGGTCATTTTCTCATAGACTTCTATACAATCTGACTTCTTTTTGCAACCAGAGGAGTCGCCCCCTGCTGGCTATTAGAAATAATGCAAGTCTAAGGCACTTCCGCATTGGCTTCACTTTTCAGACTCGGAGTTTGCCGCCTGTGAAATACATTGCAGTGTTCTAAAAACAGTATATTTATGGGGGAGGGGGACACATTTCAGAAACACAATTCTACTTTTCCTTTAAGGTTAAAGATTTCACTGTCACATAGCCAGTCTATCTAATCTGATCTGAATCCATGACACTGAATTTGAACCTGTGCCATCCTTGTCGCTATCGTTTGCCACATGTTTCATAGCATACATGTTGTACTTAATGGGCCTGTAGAAGCCCCTCAAGAGGTTAAATGACATAACGGATTTCAGGGTTGAGTTGATTTTCAAAGATGCATTTGTCCTGAGGAGGAGTCTGTTGTATCTCTTTCTTCCTCTTTGTCCTGACTGCGCTTTCGCTGTCTGCCTCCGTTTCCTCAAGTTTACGCCACCTTTCATTTTTAATATGCCCCCATTTTTCTGTACACGCCTCTCCCTCTCTGCTGTAATCCCGTCTCTCCTCCTCAGGAACTCCCCTCCCTAACCCGTTTCTCTCCCCAAACTCCTGTCACATGTCTGAGAGCATGCAGGACGAATTTCATATCTGCCTGTCAGGCTCTTCCCTCTTCTTCTCCGTCTATAACTTCTCCGCTTTCATTTCTCACATGTGCACAGAGGTATCTCTCTCCCCAGCCGCCTTGTGCACCTGTGTCCCCCAATGTGTCGTGCTTACATACCATATATGGAGCGGGTGCAACGCGGTGATATGAGACTACACGGAGAGAGGGTTTTGTTCAATGGATGGATTGAGAAGGGTTTTGCTCTATCCGTTTCCTCTCATGTATAATGGATGATGCGAGTCTCTTGCACCATTGTTTGCTGATTCTAATCAGAGTGCCCCAGCCTGTTGAATAATAAAACAAGAGGGCAAAAGGAAAAATGTCTCGGAGCTTCAGAGGAACACCTGCTGATTAGAGTGTAGGCTACATTTATCACATATGTCCTTAATGGGTCCGGTTGCTCGTTACATCTCTGCATGCAGACACACATTCACAAACATTTCATCTCTTTTGTCCTTGAATATCCTACAGTATACAGAGACTGAGTCGCACACACACATGCACATACCTCTCAAGGCTTGTAACTTTGTTACAGATAAATTTGTGTTTAGTCAAATTACCACAAACTAAGTGGCCCACAGCAAAGCCACAGCTATACTATTCCAGCATAAGCGTACCGGCTGGTTTCTGAGACTGCAGGCAAAATATGTGTCATTTTTTGGGTGTTTTCCTATGAATGTGCAGCAACACATGTCAATTTCTGCTCAATACCTGCATATAGTCTTTTCAAAATAAACTTCCATCTTCACAGGAAACAACTTGGTTAGGTTTAGGCACCAAAGCTACTTGGTTAGGTTTAAGAAAATATCAACTTGGTTAGGATTACGCAATAAAACTACTTAGTTAGGTTGAGGAAAATATTGTGGTTTGGGTTAAAAAAAACACCGGAAGTTGCGTAACTTAAGTAGAGAAGTTACTGTATGTGACAAAAACTACTTACAGTATTTGGGTTTAGTGTACAAAAAGATTGTGGTTTAATAATGTCACATACAGCATCTTACCCAATACTGTGATACAGAACATCTGATTATTGCTTGTCTGTCTTGTCGTTTGTCTTTCGAATGGAGGTCCACATTAGCCTCAACACTTGTGTAGTTGAGCTCTAACAGAAAGTCCCCCACTACAATTTACACAATGATAAAGAAGGAGGTGATAGTGTCAAAACGTATGCTCTTTATTTACTGATTTATGTATTCACAAAGGATTAATATTGGTGGAGGACCTCAGAGTTTCTCAAAATAAGCTACAGCTACGATTTCTCAAGTAGCAACAAATAAACTGGCAACTCATGATGGGGGTTATTAGCTTGAATAATAAAGTCATAGATCCATTAATAGGACCTCCTCAGGTCACGCAGGTTGCATTATAATTGTGCCGTTGTTTTAAAAAAAAGGTAGCGAAGGAGGTCAAATTTAATCGGTCTCGACAGGGCGGAGCGTAAGAGGGAAGGAGAGACGGTGCATTAGAGAAAGTCTGTTTTTACTGCACTCCTGCTCTTACTGTGTGTGCCAGGCTTTAATAATTGACAGAGCTGCCAGGAAGGAGGCGTTCACCCACAGATTCACCTGCATTTAGGGGATTCTTCTGCACAGTCACCAACATTAGCTGCTCAGGACAATTTCCTGAATGAACTGAAGGACGTAAACAGTCAATCGGCCCTTGATCTGCAGCTGTGGACACATCAGGTTATCTTTCGGGATCACGTCGCTATCAAGTTAAGGAATGATGCATAATGCTTTTTTTACAATAGGTTTTCAACAAGAAAACAAATATGCTGACTCACAATCAATCCATTAGTCCTCCCGTACTAGAAGAACATTAGTGATAAACTAACGTCAATGTTAAAAGTTAGTTTGCGACAGTGGGTATTCTCATGAAACAAATAGTCAGCTGTGAAATAAGTTGCCTATTCCAGTATAATTAACAATACAACAATGTTTAAAAAAGTTTTATAAAGTACAGAACATGCATAAGTAAAAGCACTCATTCATTATGAATAATGCTAAAGTGTGTTAAATGATGGATGTCTTAATATTTTATTTCTGTAGGTGGTCGTGGAGGCACTAGGTAATTTAAACTATAGCACAAGTTAAAGCTGCAGTTATAAAAAAAGTTATTTTTATAAAACTGTCACTATATTATGACTGATTATAGTAGTGCATGAGACAGATAATCTGTGGAAAAAAAATCACGTTTCTCCTAGTACTTCTACATGTAATGGCATTTACAAGATTTCAAGGTGCCCGAACTAAAACAACCAATCAGAGCCGAGCAGTCTCTACAGCAGCTGTCAATCACTGCTCGCGAAACTCGCAAACTCCGATCAAACTGTCAAACAAGGCAGCGCTGAGCAAATATGAATCAATATTATGTTACTGTAATGCCTATTTCTCTCCTCAAATGTGTTCAGAAACACAGTTTAGTGTACTGTTTTGCTGTAAAATGAGAAAGTTTGTGACTCAGCCGCCATGTTAAAAACAGTCGAGCCAAACCCAAGCACCGCCCACCGGCCGGAGCTGGCTCTCAGATTTTACAGCAGATCAGAGTTTGCGAGTTTGTTGTCCTTTGGGCGCGGTGAAATCGCGTTCACTAGGAGCCATTAGGAGCACTAGGAGGACATGGAGGAACACAATTTTTTTTTACAGATTATCTGTCTCATGCACTACTGTCAGGATATAGTGACCGTTTTATGAAAATAATAATATCATATTTGCTCAAAGTTACTGACTGCAGCTTTAAATAACACATAAAAAGCGTCAGTACTTCCTCTGAAAGGTAGCGGAGTGAAAGTATTATGTTGCACGATTACAATAAATTGGAGAAATGGCAATCTCATCATGCAATAGGAGTAACTTATTAATAGCATACAGTATTAGAGTTACTCACATTGTCTCCATCCCTCTGCCCCCTCCACTCATTCTTAATTGTTATCATGAATCGTTATTCCTAATAGTTATTGCTGCGCTTCATTTCCTCTCAGTTCCAGATTGACATTGAAAGCACATTTTTGTCTTCAAGTTATTCGTCTTTCTTTTTACCCAACTCTCTCTATTTGCTCATTTCCCTCTCCTGCCACACACTGACTAGAGGAACATTAGGAGGTCAGTGTCATTCAAATTGCGAGACCTGGGGCTATTTTATTAAAAGCGGAGCCCTCTGTGATATTGAGTTTTGGTAATATGTGGCTGAATGGACGTCTGGAGCATATTTCTCTGTCTATTTCTGTGCGTGAGTAAAAAGCACCAGACTTCGGCGATGGAGCTCACAGCAGCTATTTTCAGCACGTCTCCAAGCAATTCTTCTTCAAGTTGTTGTCAAGGTTAAGTGTTTTTCTCGACACGAAGATACAGTGCATACATCCACACATACGTTCTCTGTGTGTGTGTATGAAATAAGGAGACAAACACACTTATGGTCTGCCAGCTGCAATTACATCCGCCGACGCAAACTGACGGTCATACTGAGAAATGAAATCCAACAATCCTTCACTCTACAGTATCTCCTCTGGCTGTCTCATACTCTGTCTCTCTTTCAGTCTGAGGCTGCCTGAAGTGTGGAGATAAAAACAGCTGCATCTTTAATCTGTGGGTGGCACAAGCCTACAAAGAAGGCAATTAGGTTTATAATTTACAATTCCCTTGCCGCCCTCTTCTTCTTCCCTTCCATTTCCTCTCCTTTCAACTCACCCCTCCTTTCCACCCGTGAATTAAATGTCTTTATGTGTGTCATGTGTGTGTGTCCCCACAGAGCAGCGCGAGCATTTGGAGAGTACCTGTCCCACACGCACCCTGAGAACCGAAACGGATCAGGTCAGCGTCTCAGCCATCCTGCCATTTGTCCATCCTGCTCTGCCTATTCCCTTTTGTGGTCTTTAATCCTCCCTCCACCTGCTTCACCTAATCCTCTGTTGGCAATGCCAGGCTGCGATCATTAGTGTATCACTACAATAGCTGATAGCCGAAGAAAGATGATATTTTCCTCTTGTCCTCCTCTTTTTCCACTCTCCTTGCTCTTTTTTCCTCAATCTTTAACGCTCTTATTTGTTTTTTTTCGCCATCATTCTAGCTCATCTTCTGTGTGAAACCTTGGTGGGTCCCGACCCGGAGTCGCCAAGTGACACGATTGGCCCCAACAACAACAATCCCCTCCATCCCT
>CAKALG010033884.1:0-21565 GCA_916700815.1 Helicolenus hilgendorfi | reverse complement strand
CACGCACACTCTCTTGGCGTCAGCGAAGGACAGGGCGTAGCGGTCATGAGGGGCCCGGTAGTGAAATACCACACCTGGAAGCAGAAGAGATACAGCGATGTGATATCAAGTAGGGAGGATACTCCAAAAAACTAATCGCATGAATTTTACGACCCGCAACCTCTGGGTCACAGATATATTTATGAACTGCAACCTTGAAGCATTAAAACATGATGTACACGCTCACAGAAACATAAACACAGAGCCCTCGAGACATCCACATCATGTACTGACATTGTTCCGTGTGTGTAGGAGGAGACAACAGCATTCAGGTTTCAGTAACCTGCGTACGCGAGTCTCATTTGCATCAGACAGTCGGTCGGCTTATCATTAGAGAAAAGAGATGTTGCCCTTGGATACAGAGTGTGACAAACAGTGGTGATGTTTATTTTACTGCTTTAACAGTACACACACACAATGTCACCCTGCTGCTGCCACCGCCACACTCGTGATGGAAAGACAAAGAAGGCAAACATGGAAATAGAGATACACTCCATTCAAGGAGATGCATATATTATATGCATATATTGAACCACAGAGACAGAAAGAGAGGGTCTCTCACCCTCTCTTTAGACGGGAATACAAAACAGTGAGGGAAAAAAATTGGATGTCGCAAAAAACTGGGAACAAAGTGAAACACAATTCCCTTAGCTGTGAAAGAGGGCATATATTCCACTTAAATGGGAAGGGAATAGCTTCAGAAGTGTCCATCTAGCGTTCCCTCACCTCCCACCTCTGCCTGCCATTCACGCAGTGCTGCTCCCCTGAGGAGCATCCAGCGACATGAAAGCTAGTGGGCGTCTGGCTACTAACACGACTCCTTTATCTTCGCTGGCTTTGTCTGGGAGAGTGACAGAGATTCCTGCGAGATGGAGGCCTGAATGGCAATTTGAGCATTAGCACTCCAGGCTATGGCCGAAGAAAGCAGACAGGGCCATGTGTGTGCGTGTGTGTGTGTGTGTGTGTGTGTGTGAGACACGCTTCCCACAATCCCAGCAGTCCATCTCGCCATTCTGTCATCTCAGTCTTATGGTGGAGCAGAGACCCGCTCTCTTTTTTTTTTGGCTCTGTTTCTTTTCTCCTAATTTCTCAGTTTTCCATCCTCTCTCCTTGGAGGCTGTGGAATCTTGTCCAAACAGAGATGCTTGCTCGCTGGCTAATACGTACACCAGAGAGACAAATGGGTTTCCTCTCAGTATGGGAAACCCGGTCCTATTCCACATGAGGGTTGAATGCCCAATACCTCATGCCTCTATTTTTACCCTCTGCATCTTCACACTTCCCCACACACCAGTCTCCAGAGGGAAGTACAGGAAGGCAACATTTTGTGGGTAGGCCCTATGCTTTATGTCTGCCCCCATTGTAGCACTGTTGAGCAGTGGGTGTCCCTTGGCAATATTGTTTAGTACACTACACTGCATTACAAGTTATACAGTATAGAATTTACTTTGTTTAAAGTCAAACTGATTCTGAATTCTTCTCACTTTTTGAATACGAAAGTATAACTATAATGATACTACAGCTATTGTGTGTATCTCTCCATTTTTTCAAAAGCAGATAAACCTGTTTTTAGACGGATTTGTAGAAATATTTGCTGTGTCTCAATTCACATTCTTCCGTACTTACACTTGCTACTTGCACAAGTGCGTTCACATTGATAAGTAGGGGCAAAATACAGTGCACTATAAGTACCTGGAAGTTGATTCCATCTCGCCTGAAACAGGGGGCACACACAAGCAAGTAAAAGTATAATCACGTTCATTTTTCTCCAGTTTTCAATACAATTGTCAAGTGAGCAAACACGGCGGTAGAATTTTGGCAGGCGACAATCGCTGTCAAATGTTGCCGGCAAAGCTCCATCCGGATGCAATTTGCAATTTGCAATTTGATTGCGGCTGCAGTCCAGAGTAGAAGAGTAATAAACTGCATATTACTCGTTTTGCCAACGAGCAAAATTAAAATGCAGTAGTATAATGCTTACTGCCATTTTTACTCTTGGATGCCATTGGAAATATTTGTACTATATAACTTGTCAACCTAAATACTTCAGGCCTGTTTGATAGTGATAAACAGAAACACATTTCAATTTGAATCATGTTAACACCAATTTGTTTTGCTCCGATATTCCGGGTGCTTTGTAATTAGATGTTGCTTTAGCTTGGCCGGCTTCATGACTTCGTTCGCTAGCACCTGAAGACACATGACGCATTTTGGTCTCCTGTCGCTGTCGCTTGATATAACTGTCATCATATTTTCTCAATTTAGCTAGTTTGGTCTTAGCGTAGGATGACGATATGTACTGACTCAAATATTTCTCCATGCTCGCCAGCTAGCTAGCTGGCTAAAGAGCTAAGCTAAGCAGCAGCAGGAACGGTTCATTGCGCCTTGAGTGAAGTGACAGATAAATGTGATGTGTCACAATCATATCAGAGTTTCTATTGGCCCAAAGCTAACGTGGGTGGTAGTAATGGACACAATATGCTTGTTTTATTGCAGCAAATGGTCCCAATCTGTAGATATGTACTTTTTAATGATACCGCACTATTTATTTTATTTATAGCTATAATGTATAGCTGATTATTTCACAGACCCCCTGAGACAGACTGCCAGAGACCCCTGTGGGGTCCCCGGACCCCACTTTGAGAATCACTGCTGTACGTTTCCCTATACGGTAGCCTATGATTTGAATCTACAAATCTAACGTTATATATATTCTTTGATGCTGATATACCATCTATTGTCCTCACACCAGTTAATAGTGGGCAGCCATATCTCACCACGGACATCGGCTGACACAGCTATCATTGGCACTGTAACTCTAATTGGTGAGACACAGCCAATTGACCAGTCAATATGTGCCAAGAGAAAGAAAGAGAATGGAGACTAAACAAGGAGCGAGTAAGACAGAGGCAGCAGGGGAGAAATTAGGAAAGAGATGGCAAGAGAGGAAGGACATCTCAACGGGGCTTAGGCACACACAAATTACTCTATGGGAAGAGCAGTGTGGATTAATATGATATTGATATAGCTGAGCAGTATCAATACCTGCTAATTAATACGTTAAGCACTCAGTAGAATTAGTGTGAGGACGGCTGTGGTCTGCCATGTAGCGTGACTGCCAATTAAGACTAAGCCCTGGAGATGGCTAGTCCTCGCCAGCTACGTAATTGGTTTCTCTGAAGGAGTGGTTTTCATAGCGTGTTAATCGATTGGCCAAGAGGGGGAGGATGCAGGGTCTCCCATGCATTGTGACAGGGGTCTTGCTTACTAAATGTAGGCTGCTCTTTATGGAAAAGATGATGCGCTCCGCTTGCTTGAGAAAACCAGACAGCATCTTTGTTCAAATACTGAAATTATAAAGACACAGTGGCCTGTACAAACGCGCACACACAAAAGTTCCCACACAAGCTTGCATATATTCACATCTAAGCTATATATGCAGGCAATGGAGTGGAGACTATCTGTGTTACTCTCAATGACAGACGATGCAGCCATTGTAGCGTGCTGTGTCTGGGTCAAAGAATAAGGCTATTGGGCCTCTAGAGCTGCTGTTAGCAACACTAGCATGGATTTGTAATAGCGGCAGCATAGCGTGCAGCGGCTAATGCGTTGTATGATTCCCTGTAGTCATTATGATAATAGCTTATTATTAAAAATAGTGAGTGACCTGGAAAGAATCTGATGAAAGCTCTGCAGCTAAAATACCCTGACAAAGTAATTATGGTTCTACTACAGTGAGTTACCTCCAGGTAGTCTGGTAATTCCACAAATACTGGTGTCCTGGATACAGATAATGCAGTAAATGGTTTGCCCATTTAGTTAAGCCACCGAGAGCCATACAAAGCGCTCGGAGTAACACTATTTGACAATAGCAAACACTGCTGGGCTCCTACCTTATTGGGTTCATTAGGCTTTCAGTGCATGAACAGCACCTGAGTGGCCCAGGTCAATGATGTTTAATGTGTTCTAGTTCCTTCACCTTTTCCACATCATGATACACTTTATAGTAAACAACCTTGGGTGTAATGACTGTATTAGCCTAACATGGAAAACAAGGTCATTATTATTCATAGCGGCAGACCTTGAGAACAATGGGAGAGCTGTACTCAACCAAAGAGTGGAGTGTTGATTCGAGACAATAAGTTGTGTAGGTGGAAACATGTATAAGGCCTAGAATGAAGTGCTGTGTTAATTACTTTGTGTGTCGCCACTCATTAGTTGATGGTATTATTAAATCTGCAAAGAGTTGATGCTGAATCACAGAAATAATCACAGAAATAATGAGGTTTGTGAGGGTAGTAGCAGATTCTTGCTTGCTCGCTCTTTCTCTCTCTATTCCAATAACGCCTTAGTGGTGCGACTGTCCAGTGTTAATAATGTTGTACGACACATTACAATACACAGCTAGATTAAAACAAATCCCGCTACGGGTGCTTATACTTGCTAAATAATGACGGAAAGTGGATTACATTTTCATTAACTCAGAACCCATCTTGGTCATCGTTACCATCATTGTCCCTCAGCTCACATGTTGAAAGGTTTAGCTAGCAAAAGCTACCTCCTCAAGGAATATTTAAAATGTTCTCTATTAACAGGCAGATTCATGTTTTCTGTTTGCAATCTCTTAAATATAACTAAAATTCCTAGTTTGGGTTTGATTTAAATTATATCTTTTATGATAACTGGTCAAGGCTGTGTTGGTTTATTTGCAATGCACCTCTCCCATGTCAGTAAAGTTTTATCTTCTGAAATACAGTATAAAGCTGTATGGCCTGGAGACAAGTTGAATAGTTGCTGTGTTCTCTCAATCATTTTGTTAGTCATTTTGTTAGCATAGTAATTTTAAAGAACAACTCCTGGAAAGTTAGCAAGGGGTACTAGCAGGTAGCTGCTAGCTACCTGAGCTAACTACCTGATTACTAAAAGCATGTTTCCTCAAAATGTCAACCAAATGTATTTTTATCTCCAGGTCCTTGAGATAAATACATTTTATTACATTATGCAGAACATCCTAATGTTTGTTTAGTGTGACTAGCATACAGCTAGGTTTGCTCTAACATGACATTTCCCACCCCAAGTGTGACGTCATTTTATTTACCTGTGACATCCAAGGGAACTGTGTCCTGCTCGTCACTGATGCCCACCACGACCTCACAGCGGTACAGACCAGAGTCACTAGAACGTAGCCCTGACAGAGCAAGACTGGCGTTGTAGCGGTTCTCATTGTAACCGGGCAGCGTAACGCGACCCTGGAAGGCTTTCTTCACCTGAGGGAAGGGAGAGAGAGAGGGGAGTGGAAATGGGAGAACTAAAACATATTTTTTTTACACCACATATATTTCTCAGCCTTTATTGTACCTTGACCACGTTGTCTTTGGCCACCAGGACGGACTGTTCCTTCTGCAGACCGTCAGAGCCTCTCTGGCCCCAAACCTTGGTCCACTTGATCCTGGGGGGCTCATGGGATGAACTGACACCGGGGCGGAGGGTGAAGAGGCAGGGGAGGAGAACGGTTTTGGACAGCTCCTCGCTAATGGTCTGATGGGTCACCTTCCGCATATTCACCACAGAGTCGGCATTGGTTACGCCTGACGAGGAGAGGAGAGGAGAGGAGAGGAGAGGAGAGGAGAGGAGAGGAGAGGAGAAGACAATCAATGCCGTCTTGTAAATTAAGCCACAGGACGTTATTTCTCATTACGCTGAAAAGGCGTTAGTTAATTGCTTCTTGTTGGAGAAAACATGCTCTCCTTCAAGGTTCCTTTGTTCCATCAGATCCTCCTGGTTGTGGAATAAAGGGGGAGGGAACAGAGGCTCATTGTGGCTCTCTGATTATCGACCATTGATCCAGCAAACCATTATTGTGCTACCTGAACAGTATGAGGCAGGGCTACACTGTGGAGGGAAGATATCAAAAGTACTTTCATACGCCATGCATCAAACCTGGATGTGCATTATGGGATCAATATCAACCACCTTTTTGCAGCTTAAAGCATTAGCACCACAATAGAGAAACAAATATTACTTTCATCAAACACACTGATGACAGAGAGAAAGGGTATCATTATAAGAAATTCAGACTGCGGTGCATTTAGAGCTCTGGTATCAGCCATTTTGTTCAGCAAAAAGTCTGCAATATTCCACTGCATTTTTCTTTGTTGTCTTCTCTCCCAACTCCTTTTACACCGGCAGAGTCACATCATGCATTATCATTATACTCTAATCCCGTGTCACCTTGCCTGAAGAGACAGAGGTGGCTCATTTACATTGCAGGGGTAGATGAGAATTCCACTCTTATAAAACAGTAATACAGGTTATCATGTCTGAGCTCTATCTGCTTCTGTTTATCCAGTGTGATTCACACAGTGTGTGAATGAGCTTTACCTGTAAAGCCTTAAGCCTAATCTGATTCTTTTCTACCTTCCTTATCAGTCACTATTCCCTTTCTTCTTACTACTGAGAATGCTGGCAAAACATGCCACTGTGTCTTATCGAATTTGTCCCTAAGTCCGGCATCAATGCATGCATTTTCAAGCAGCTAGCCACGTTTTTCTAGCCACACTAGCAGTGTGGCTCTAGGAATAGCAATGACTGTCTGTTGGTCAGTCCACCACTTTGATCCAGAAACCTGATGTAGCCCCACATGTTTTTTTCACTTCTGATTTGAAGGCAGTTGTGTTAGTTCTTCCAGTTTAATGCCAGCAGTGCTATTAAGCAGCTACACTGTGGCGATCGGATGGTTTTACCAGAGACAGTTTTACAATACCACATCCATCAGCCATCATTAATCGGGAGGACGACATACAGACTGAGGTGGAATAATAGACAGGCTGGCCTAGACTGCAGCCTACTGTAGGGGCCACATGTTTGTAAGGGCCCCAGATTGTCCAGATTATTTTTAATTATTTAAATGTACTTAAGAGAAAAAAAAAAAACTTTACCCCTACTGGCCCATAAGAAACATAAAAAAATGTAAGCAGTTGATTGGGTAAATGTGGGACACATCTACCCAATCAACTGTCAATTTGGTTTTCAAATAATATGTCACTACTGGACAGAATAGTGGATGAAAGAAAATAGGATCACGGAGGACAAAAATGAAAAGCACAACGGGTGAAAGAACACCATGAACAAAATGTACTAAAGAAAATCCCTAAATTGACAAGATATTTCATGGGTTAGATTAAAGCCTGTCTCAATTTGTGTGTGTGTATGCCAGTGCCCCCCGAGTGTGTATGTGTGGGCCGTGTAATATTCCTAGCAGGCTTTTATACATGGCACTAAATTACTTTTTTCTGGTAACGTTAAAGCATGATGAGTAAGGGTGGGGGGCCCATACAAAGAGTAGCCTTGGGGCCGCCGACACCTTAATCTGCCACTGCATATGGAAATAGCCTGAAATCACATATGAAGACATTCATAGTGTCTCATGGTTTAAATGGCTCCATTATGAGAAGCTACAAAAGCATTGAAGCATATCAGTACACCGGGCCGGTCAGCATATAAAAGCACAACGTCGTGTGCACGGTGTTTTTGTAAACTCTTACTGCCCGATAGATGCCGGGTTGACAAAGGTCCGCACTAGAGAGTTGAAATTTGAAACCCCTTCTAGCAGTGAGAGTAATTACAAAAACACTGTTGACATACAGTATGTACGCCGACCGGTTGGTCTCACACAGCCAGGAGCTCCTCACAGCTCCTAAGCAAGGCGCAAATTTCCAAATTTATTTGGTTAAACTGATCACATATTGGAAATCTAAAAGGTTACTTTCTTGCCTGAGAAAAAAACATTAAAACAGCTCCTAAGGCTTAAAAACAGCATTTTGACAAGTAAAGGAGGATAACCATGGATGTATTAACACTGGCAACGGGTGACGCTAAGCAAAAAAAGACACTTCCGCTCTAAACGGAAGCGAGAACACAACATGACGTAATGTGGAAGCACCCTAGTTCAGGCCATGGATGTATAAAGAGAAGTGGATACAGCGTTGTAGGCGGACTCCCGTTCATTCCTATGAGAGTTGCTCAGTGGCGCATGAAGCCAAAATGGCTCGACTGCCGAGTGATAAAGTACACGGATCATCCGGCGATCTTCCGCATCCATTGGGCCCATAGAGCAGGCGCAGTAGCGTTTCCTTTAACTCCGCCTCCCAGCCCTCGCTCCAGCCCTCGGTCTGAGTCTCATTCAGATGAACGGAGGAAGGGAAATACCTCTGGATTCAGCTATTAGTGCATTTTACAACTTTTAGGACCTAATGATTTAAATAAAGGCTATTCAAGTGTTCGTACTGGGAAGTTGATTTACCTCAAAAAAAAATTATCGCTGATTTACAGATGTCTCTTTCCCAAAGTAAGTCTATAGGAAAAAGTATTTTTGGGCCCAATGGCATCACATGACGGACACGGCAGTTGTAGCACCACTGTTTGGCCACTACGAAAATGTGCTTCAAAGCCCAGTGCTCTTTCTGGGGGTTTGGTTCAGGCAAAGAATAAGGTGAATATATCTCGACAATTGTTAGAAGGACTGCCATGAAATTTAGTACAGACATTCATGGTCCCCAGAGGATGAACCACAATGACTTTGATGACTTTTCCTCTTGTGCAACCACAAGGTTGACATTTGTGGTTTTAGAGTGAAGCAAGATAAGATAAAGATGACTAAAGAAATGAAAGAATACAAAGAAGCACATGTAGGTGGGCAGAATGGTTGAACGGTGGAGAAAATGAGCCTATTGATTTCTTTTCATTAGTGTCAGTTCGCACTGCACACTTTCCGTGTGTCCTGCTTCACTCCTGTTTTGATTGGATGCATGTTAAAGTGCTACACACCGCAGGGACGGCCTGTCCTGTCTGTAATTACATGGCAGATTGGTTGAACAATGTTTTTCCAGCGGTCACAGTCACACCGCTGTGCGAGTCGCTCAACCTCTCCCACCTTCTGTCTGTTCTGTCATTTTACTCCCCATCCCCTGCCATTCTCTTTCCCCTCTTCCTCCCCCGCAGTACGGCCACCTGCCAGCTTTCAGATGAGCATTTCAGTTTTTCACTTATATTTTATCTGGAAATCTTTTTTTTGTTTGTTTTATCTTCAGCCTATAGATAAAGATATGCAGCACTTTTGTTTAACTTTCAGGATTCAATTTTTCCTCTCAGCCATGTCAAGAAAATTCACTTCATGATTCAGATCAACTTTAAGTCAATTGCCATATCTTTGATTGCCAATTTCGCCAATAGTGTATATACTATATGAAGTGTGTGTGTGTGTGTGTGTGTGTGTGTGTGTGTGTGCACTGTAATGCTCTCACAAGTGAAAACATCTCATCTGTCTTTTGCTATTCATGCAGCCCTGAATGCACAGCTTCCACACCTACACACACATCTTTGAAACCACCATTTTTCATCCCTTACAGGATGGTTAATGTGACTTTGAGCTCCCACAAATAGCAGGCGCGTGGATTGCCGTCATTGCTCATTCCTGCAGCTGTTATGCTGTTGCAGTTGCTCAAGCTAAGAGGCTGAGTGCCTCTACCCTGATAGCTTAACATCAGCCCTCCCATCACATTTTCTCCTCCCCGCAGATGCAGGAACACACATAAACACCCACTTCTTCCCCCTTTCTCCCAGTGACATCGTCTCAGACAAGCGCCACTTGTCTGACTCCCTCACCAACTGATCTATGTTGCTCTGCATGGCGGCGTCAAACAGGATTTGTGCACTGAAATGGCCTCTCGTTTTGCACTCGAGAGGGGTTCAGCCTGTCGAGTGAGGTGACCTGTGAAACAAAATGCATGAGGCTTTCAAAGGCAGAGGGATAAAATGAGACGAGAGGGAAGGTGAGGAATAAAAAAATGAAGCAGTGTGGGTCACACAAAATGACAACCCTTATCCGATTTTCTCCCCTTTGTGTATAAGAAAAAATCATTTTAAGGGAAAAGTTCAATATTATTCAGCTTCTGGTGGCGAGTTAAATCACTCTCATATCTGTCGTTTATATACAAGGCTACGTTCAGAAAGCCTGGCTTTGCAGAACGGTAACAAAATCTGCCTACTAGCACATCTAAAGCTAATAAGCCATTTTATACCTGTAATTTGTTACAATTTGACAGAGCAAGGCTAGCTCTTTCCACCTGTTTCCAGTCTTTATGCTAAGCTAAGCTAACCGGCTGCTGGCTGTAGCTTCATATTGATCATACCAACATTAGAGTAGTATGAATCCTTTCATCTAACTCTCGGCAAGAAAGCGAATAAGCGTACTTCCCAAATTCAAAAAAACGTTGTTAATCCCACCAAGTGGCAATTAGTTCAACGTATCCTCATACGAAGGTTTGTAGGATATCTTACGGAAAATTATTCCTCATTTTTCGTGAGTTTTCCTACGAATGTCCAGCAACATGTGAAGCATCCAGTCTTTTCAAAATAAACTTTGTCTTCACAGGAAACAACTTGTTTAGGTTTAGGCAACAAAACTACTTAGTTAGGTTTAGGAAAATATCATGGTTTAGGTTAAAAATTTTGACTTCTAGTTTCACATGGGACACAAACCTGGGTCTCCTGGGTGAAAGTCCGGTGTTTTTTGACCCACCCATCCACCGCAATCTCCTCACTATATGCACCGTCACTCTTTAAACTTCCTGGTCCACACAAATTGATTTCATAGGATACATATTTACGAATTAAAGTGCATTACTTTTCGTAGGTATAGCTATGAATGGTGTATAAGAACAGCCTGATTAGTTAGGCGCAGCTTATACACAGAGAAACTAACATACAAACAAACATATACACCAAGGAGATAAAATGTGGAATAAAGTCTACAAATAAAGATGGTAAACAAGAATATAAAAGTCGTATTACAGAGAAGATGAATGATTTTGAATGGCGGGTAGTTTTACAAGCAGTTAAAACATATAACGACACAGCGACGGAGAGAATTCACTTGCAATGACCCGAAAAATCAAAAATGCTTTCTGCTTTCCAGAGGATTTGTTGGCTGCAGAGAGAATTCAGGTCTCTTTGTTGCACTCCATTGATGAATGTTAAACTATTGCTTTACGTTCAAGGTTACTTTCTATCCTTTGCAAAGAATGATTACCTGTTTTGATATTATGTCATTTACCATTTTTTTCAGACAGAAGCAATGTTTTCTAAGATTGTATATATGTCACAAGATTCAAATTCTCCATTTTATAAACAAAAGCACTCCAAATACTTAAGTGACTGCAGGTTAAAATGCCAATTTTGTGAGTCACACAACAGTGTCTCTCAATACAGTTTGTGGTCCAGAAACTCTGCAATAGGAGTAGGTGTAGAGGAAAATTGATTCACTTCTGAATTTGTTTTACTTGATAGCAGCAGCGATGTACTTTCCTCTCACACTGACAGAGGGAAAAACAGACGCTACGGAAAAGATGAACAAGCACAATTGACTCCAGCATAACACAGCGTAGGATTGTGAGCGGTGGAAGGAGGCAGGGGAGGGAAAATACATAAACAAAAAAAGCTGGAGGTATGTGTAACGGGGAAATTGGAGTGATGTGATGTGGAAAAGGAGTCAAGAGGATGTGATGGAAAAAGTAGAGATGCACTTTTGTGATTCAGCGGGAGGTGGGCTGATATAGTGACACATTCATGCTTACGCACACACACACACACACACTCACTCAAAGAACACCTCTTTCACAAGAGGCTATCAGTTTCCACTCCCTGCTGTCACTCTCTTTGCTTTATCCCCCTCGAGGATGTGGCACTCATCTTTGTTTACCACATACTCGTGTGTGTGCCCCTCCCCTCCAACCAAACACACACACACACATAGACACATAGACACACATGGAGTAACGTGCGGTCCCAGAAGACAATCAGACTGCAATTTCTGAACCACCTTGCCGAGAGCTTGCGAGAAACAAAAACAGGCAAATTTATTCTTCTGCTAAGAGGCATCAATAATGTTTAATCTGCTTGCCAGTTTCTTGCCAGGTTCCACCTGGATAAGCACCATTTGGGTAACATTAAGCTACTTATGTTGCCAATAGCAAGAGACTTCCACAAATGAAGCCAACCAAGCTTCACAATCACAATTTACATTCTTCCTCTCCCCCCCATTTCACTTTTTCTGTCCACTTTATTTGGACAAATGTTTATCTTTCTTGGCTGGTGCTGCGATTTGCTGAAGTAAATCAAATGAAATCAATTGCAGATTCCGTTGAAAAGCCTAAATTACAACGTGAAGGAGACCAGGTCAAAATGAAAATATAATAGAAGTATCGCCTCGGGGTTGTATGCCTCCGCCAACCAGTCAAGTTGTAGTTTACATCCATGTCTGTTAGGGGTGCATCGGATCACAAAACTCATGGTTTAGATCGTATTACGGTTTTGAGTCACGGAAAAGGGAGCAAATATAACCTTTAGAGACGCCCTAATCACGTTTTTTACCACAGATACAGATTGCCAAGAGTCGTTTTTGTTGTTGTTTTTAAATTTAAATGTTATCCTTTTACTTTGTTATAGTCATCGATGGTGTTTTTTTTTTGCATAAAACACAATTCAAATGATTAGGAAGTTAAAAAAAATTGTATTTCTATTTATTAAAAAAAATCTTGTCATTAGTAGTTCTAATGATATATTATAAGCTGCTCAGAGCTAATGTTAGCAAGTTAAACAGGTCATAATTCCCTCTGTATTTATTTCATATTGCTGTAAAAATCTCCTTCAAACAATTGGATTTCTTGAAGTTTCTAGCCAAAAACATTTGTGGACATTTGTGCCAAATTTGAAGAAATTCCTTCCAGGTGCTCCTGAGATATCACGTTCAAGGAAATGGGACGGATGTGAGGTCACAGTGACCTTGACCTTTGACCTCTAAATTCGAATCAGTTCTTCCTCAAGTCTAAGTGGACGTTTGTGCCAAATTTGAAGAACTTCCCTGCAGGCGTTCCTGTGATATTGCGTTCACGAGAATCGGACAGACAACCAGAAAACCTGATGCCTCCTCGCCAGCGTCAGCTGTGGCTAAAAACATTGCTCTCTTCCTCTGTGGTAATGAATGTAAACTAGCGAGGGCCCCAATGCCATTGCTATATCAAATCTGCATTTAGATGGAAATGTTATCACAAGCTTAGCCCCCAAGAGGCTACCTTTTGTTTGATATCTATCTGTGTTGCATATTGCTCTTTGTCACTCTTTTCTAAACAAGGCTCACCAAGTGATAAAAAGAAGAGGAAATACTGACGCTGAATGTCAATACCAAGCAATAAAAGTGCTGAAGAAGAGAATGTGTGCTCAGTAAAGCTCATTGGATAGTCCAAGTCGGTGCGATGGGACTTTGTTAAATGTTAACAGGCGATCCTAATCGACCTCGTCCTATGTCTTTGTCTCTGCATGAGGGTTGAGAAGGGTAGGGTGTTAGAGGACGCAGCCTCCACCTCCTCCTGGAAGCTCCACTTCCGACGTCTCGCACATAGAGCTCAGGTTTTCTTTCTGTTGATTTCACAGTGGCATCTACGTGCTCATCACCGTCGGCCCATCTGTCTTCACTTTAGAGGTGCTCTCGAATTATTAAACACTGCCGGAGAGCCTTTATGTGGCTGGCACGGAGCTGCACACAGGCACGGGGTGGGCGGTAATGGCATTTTCACTGTAATAGAACACAATTGCAAACATCATTCCTCGTTGTCTCCCTCTCTTTTCTTATTCTTTCTCCCTCTCTTTCTTTCCCGCTACGGCTTTCCTGATGATAAAGGTCCCTCTTTCTTCGATTTGCCCACATCAGACCCGTCAGCCTGCCAGTCAAGAGCTACCGGGACTGATTGAGTGCATCCCGTCCTGTCGTCACCACTCCACTCCTGCTGCCTGCTGCCTGCATGTCAGCTGATTATGTGTGTGTGTGTGTGTGTGTGTGTGTGTGTGTGTTTGTGTAGAAGTGTGTTTGGGTCATAAATCACTACAGATGAGCTGTCTGACAGAGGATTGCCGCTATTAGTTGATCACTGTGTTAAGATGACAGCTGATACAACAAAAACAACTGGACTGCAGCAGGATCGGGTCCAACTGATTTTGTTGTTCTCAGAGTTCGTTATAATCAGGAGCATGATGGATGTGGTTTAATGCATAAGGGCAGTACAGAAAAGGATGTTTAAATGGACTTAAATGGTAATGCAGTTATGCTTTTACATGTTTATAATTGTTTATTAACTTCCTAGAACGTTTCCTGGAAATAACTATGTCAACGTATCCTCATACAATGGTTTGTTTATATCTTCGTATATATTGGTCACGTCTATATCTTTCCTACGAATGTCCAGTTAATTTCCACTCGTTAAATGCATACAGTTTTTTTCAAAATAAACTTCCATCTTCACAGGACACAACTTAGTAAGGTTTAGGCAACAAAATAGTTAGGTTTAGGAAAAATTGACTTGGTTAGGTTTAGGCAACAAAATACTTAGGTTTAGGAAAAGATCATGATTTGGGTTAATACAACTCTGGAAGTGGCATAACTTAAGTACGGAAGTTACATGACAAATAAATAAACGTTGACTCCTGGTTTCACACGAGGTGCGAATGTACGAAAGTAGTACTCAAGTACTCAAAATTTTAATTAAGTGAATGTACTTAGTTACCTCTGCAAGCTTTTCCAGGAACCTTCCCATGAATTTACAATTACGTATCAGCAGTTTCTGGCTCTACTCCAAAAACAAATATTTACATTCCCACTATTGCGCTTAACAATTTAGTTATACAAGTTAGATGATCATATTCCATCAGCTGAAGGAAATATTACAAACCAAAGATGAAATGAAGTTCCTGTTGAAATACTGGATAAAAAACCGGAACAAACTTTTTTGGGACGAGTGGGAAGAAGTTGAATCATTTTTGCCTTCTGATATGAATAAAACATCTCAAGCAAAGCGGCAGCAAGTGTGGGTTTGTTTGTGTGCGAGCGGATGGTCTGACAAAACTGCTCGCCGTCTTTCTTGTTTTGTTGCGGGATGTGGAGAAATGCATCCTTTTAACAAGACCTTGGATGACGCATAGAGACAAATGGGGGGGAAAAACAAGAGACATGGAGAAAATACCATGACGGGAGCGGCGGCTGCTTTTAAACACTGATACCTTATCGTTCGGGAAGAAAGATGCTGCGGCTGAGACTGCCCCGACCAAGCCCCAGAAATGATAACCATGGCAACAGAGGCACCACAAATGGAAAAAGAAGCTTCTGATCAGGGAAGAAATCACACACACAAATATGCACACACACATTTAACTATGTGCTTTGGGGGTGGCCTCTTCAAAGACCAGAACTGAGGCTATGTACTGTATATACATAATATATATAATGTAATGAGGAGGGACTGGTTTCCTCCTTTTTTTCCCCACTGTGTTTGATCACTGGCCGGTGTTTCACTGCAGCGCAGACACTTTTCCCTTCTACAGGAAGTACACACACTCAAATATGCAAAGATACACACACACACCTAAATAAAGACAAAAAGTATAGTCCTCACTCATGTTTCCTGTGTGTGTCTGTGTCTATGTTTATCTCTGCGCATTCATGTTGCCTGTCTCGGCACAGCAGGTCTGCCGGGCGGACATCACGCAGGGTTTGGAAATGATGTCTCCATGCTGACATTCTCCCAGAAACATCCCTCCACCTCTCAGCGGCACCCCCCTTTTCTATTGTGCTCTATTTCTCCTCTCCGTACGTTCCTTTCTTTTCTTGTCTTTCTCACTCTCTCACTCTTGTCTCCTTTCTCCCTCTCCTCCTCCTCCTCCTCCTCCATTTTCCAGGGTTCCTTGGCCTAAATTTTATCACGCAAGTAGAAAACAAAAACTGACGAAATGTCTCAATTAATGACCTGCATGAACCTGCTGCTAGCAGTCACATTATTCATAACCTTATTGATTAGCTTACTTTGGTAACCTGCGTTACTGCTTTTTGGTAACGGCTGAGTGGGCGTTTCCATTTGAAAAACCCGGAAAAGAACGCAGATTGAGTTGACCTTTCAGCTTTAACGTTAAAGTAACATTATGAAGGACTGTGGATATAATGTTGGGTATACTTTGTGTTTATGGGCTATCTGAGTGCAGGATTAATGGCGGCTGTCAACCACCAAAATCTTCCCATAGATATTTGCAAAATAAATATTACAGCGTCAATATTATTGGATGCTTTAGCTGCTTGTGTCTAAACCCAGACATTTTGTACAGTGTTTCTAGCCTCTTAATCCAATCACACTGCTCTACATAGGAGAGCACAGTAATTGCAATAATACCAAGTGAGCAATTACCAGAGTATCACTGCGTGTTCACAGCGAAGTGAATTTTAGAGGCAGTGTCATTGCATACAAAGTCAACATGCGATTAGACAACAATTATGTCGCAGCGCAAATTGAAAATTGAAAATTTTTCAACTTGAGCAAAAACTGTGTGTGTATCCTGGAGCTTTATGAATCTGCTCTATAATGGAAGTGAATATATCAACAATCAAATATAACAAATATGTTTCCACCAAAAGACTACACCAAAATAAGGTGTCAAAAGTACCACTGGAATTTACTTCTTGATATTTAGGTATATTTTCTAGGGCTGTCACAAATACCATTTTTTGGGCTTCGAAGCTTCGGTGAGAAATATCCGAAGGTATTCGAAGCTTCGTGGCACGGCCCCGTTTCAGTGCCCGATACAGTGGCGCTGCCGCAATACTGTAAACACACGCACCTCTACACACAACAAACAGCAATATCCTTCTGAGAATAACTAATAATTATTATTGTTGAATGTGAATAATGTTGTGGGATTATTCCTTATTCCATGGGCTATTTGGGATTTTTATATTATTATTACATACTTATATTAAAATAAACAAAAAAACAAAGCTTTCGAATACTAATTTGGAGGTCGATTACCACGGCAGCAGACAAAGCTTCAACGCTTCGAAGCATTCGGGTCAGAACTTATATTTTCCCAATTTCTCAATTCCCCCACACTTATTGCACACTCTAATCATCCCTTTCCCTTTGTGACACAGACTGCCTCCTCTTGTCTCCTCGTCCTCTCTCTGTGACAAATATTAACCCTCTCACTGCAGTCTGAGCGGACTCCTACCAGGCCATGTCAGGCTTCACAGGAACTCCCCGCAGGCTGCTGCCGGCTGCCATGACTAATTTTGCGCCCTCTGAAGCATAATAACACATTTATCTCGTGTGGCACGCGGCCAACATTTTTAAAATTCATAAACACACATACAGGAGTGCTTGTACAAAAGTGCAGGCATGCTCGCACTATCGTCAACACACACACACACACACGTGCAAAAAACTCACCCCTAATCTGTCCTCCCCCCCACGTCCCCACCACTCTTTCCAATCTCTGGGCTGTCAAGCAAAGTGTCACGGGGTGAGCTTTAGTGCCAACCCTCCCTGTAGTCCTCTACCTCCCATTGACTATTTCCAGAGTCACTCAGCCGAAAAAAACACAAAATGCAGGAATGGAGAAAGACAAGAACAGGAGACGTCAGTGCCCTCAAAAACTAAAGTCCTCTAGAGCAGAGGCAGCGAGGGTCTATTTGCATGACATATCCACTCTGAGAGGCTCATGTGAGTGTGTTATCAGGCTCCTCAGAGATGCTGTGTGTGTGTGTGTGCGTGTTCCTCGGCAAGTTGGCTGCATAAACTACCTGGCAGATGTAACCTGAGGGTTTCCGCGCAAACATATACACACACAGAGAAAAGACTGAGTTGGCTCCATTTTCATCATCTCTCGGCCGGCGAATCTGAGCCCCGAGTCACAGAACGGCCCCGGCGGTGCCAGGTCCGTTGATTTTTTTTTCACCTCCACAGAAGGCAGAAACAATACAATACAGAGAGGAGCAGACGGTCGGGGAGGCCACAATGAGGAGGCGTGCGGTCTGTACATACACACAAACACATGCATATACACACAGATACACAGCAGGGGAGTACAAGGAGTGTATGGAGAGGGCAAAGAAGGACTCATGCTTGCATTGCATACTCTTCCCTGCAGAGCTCTGTGGAACAGGCCGATAAAACTGCCAAATAGACAGATAGGGAGGCTGTTGAGCGACCCAGAGCAGACATACAAATAGATAAATGACTCAGAGTTTCGCACAAGTTTCCGTGTAAGTCCCTGTATGACACTGAAGCCTCCACTGCTCTCTTTTCATAAACCCGTTACATATTTCCCTGTCACGCTAAATCGAGGGTTTAAAAAAGTCAGTAAAACTATTATCCAAACAAATGCAAAATGTCAAGTCCCTCTCCAGAGTTTGGATAACTTGCTGACACATAATGAGAGGATTAAGATCCTAAACTCCAGCTTCTCAGCCAAATCGCAGTGAATTTTAATGAGCTCTGCAAATATATATTAGAAATAAATATCTCGGAGATTTAACAAAATATCAGAATTGTTTCCCCCTCTTAGAAAATGGCTAAGAGGATGAGTGTGAGCTTTGGAGATCTCAGATTTGTTTTTCCTTCTTTACATCTCATCTTTTCGCCCCTTCTTGGAAGTGCTGTTGGCGTAATTAGGAGAAAGATGAAACGAGAGAATTAAGTAGGGTAGTAGCTAAAGCTGTGAAGGTCTGCCAAGCATTCAAGATATAAACACAGTTATGGAGAGAAACTGAAAGGAATGGACAGACTGACAGACAAAGAAAGTGTCAACGCGACTGAGGAGATCTAACAAGTGATTCTCACGACACGACAAACTGCTGCTGTGGGCTATACACATCACGAATTGTGACCATTCATTCGTGGGTAGGGGGGACATTCATTTTGCTAACCTGACTGTCACTCACTCATGAATGCTCATTTGTTTCCCACAACTGGGCCACGCAGTGTTGGCCAGTGTGAGCTATAACTGTGCCAGTGAACAAACCAGAGGCAGGCACGAGGGAAGTTTACAGAAGTGGGTTATTTGCAGTGGTGGATAAGTGCTAAAAAAATCCTTTACTTAAAGGCAGGAGTGGTAAACATTTTTGTTATATTAGTTGAAATTCCAGGACTGTAATAAGCATGTACAATCATTTCAATGTAGTGATTGAACGGACTACCTGCCAACCCGCCTGTCTACCTGCCTGCGTGCATTCTGCTCATCCACTCATTGCGCATCAGTTTAGTCTTCCACAAGCTGCTAGCTTGACAGCTTAGCATACTAACAATAGTCATATTCGCCGTTCACGTTCATTATGATATGTTTACGTTCGAGATGATAATAATGCGGGAGTAGCTTTGGAGGGAGGACTGAAGCGACGGACTGTCAGTGTTGCAGATTTGGCGACTTTCTCTCCAGATTGGACAACTTTTGGAGCTAGTTAGCTGCTAGTGCTATTAGCTACTTCATTGGAAGAGAGTTAAATATTAAAAATATTAGTTAACATGAACAACTCTCTCCCAAATCCAAAAACCAGAGTGCTAAAACTCAAATTAACGATGTCATCAAGCATAATGTCTGAACTGGATGGATGTCATGATATTTATAATTTACCAGCATTTAAAATCCTAAGAAGTGAAAGTACATAAGTATTATCAGCTAAATGGAGTAACAAAGTACTCGTTCTGCAAAAAAGAATCTGCTGCTGTGTTATCATGTACATAATTAGATTGTAAATACGGATGCATCAATGTGTAAGTAGCCTTTTACTGTTGTAGCTGGTCGAGGTGGACTAGTTTTGACCACTTATACAGTTATTGAAATGAGCCTGGTGGAACTGCAAACAAGCCAAAAAGGTTGGTGACTACTGGTTAACAGTGTACTGTGTTTCATAAGCTCATCATATCTGAAAAGCAAACTAGTAGTTAGTATATAGTGAGACCAATACGTTCATCTGACCGTAATGTTGTTATTTATACTATAAGTGTTCCTTCTTGTATAAGTTTTGACCTCTAAAGAGGAAATTGAAAATATAATAGTTTAGCAAGTTTTTACAGGATACTATATCAGTGGCTCCACTCGTTCAGCACTTGGCTGAGACTATAAAAGAGAGTGATTGCGTGCTGTTTGGCCTCCTGGAGCTGATGTGGGCTTTGCTTATCTTTGATTGGAAGGACATGCTTGATTACCTTTATCACACATCACTCTGCCTCTCATCCAGTCCCCCTGCGTCCCTCCATGCTCTACAACCAGGTTTTGACGCAGATATATTCATCCCAGTTTAATTGCACAGGGGACATCATTTATCACATCCTGTACAGTGAAGCTGTGACAGGGGGTGGATCCTTACTCACAGTGTTGACCTATACAGGGTGTTTTGAAGGAGATCAACATTCTGATATGCAGGATGGTTGCACAAGTAGTTTATCAAATATACAACTTAGAAGTTAAAGGGACTGCGTGTAACTTTTAACACGTATGAACTTGTTTTAATCGTTTTTCATTGTGAACAGATTGTAACCTAACCTTTCCTCTGTCAGCCTGTAGACTGCTTTTAATGTGAAGAACCTTGGCCGCTTTTTCCGGGAAAATCCAACGGATTTGACGTCATGCGCACTCGCGAGTGCCCTCAAGGCTAACGGTGTGCAACCATAGCTAATGTTCATAGAGTCGGCTAACGCCAACAAACGACCAGCCCCGATCCATATCTCAGACTCCAACACAAACTCCACAGAAGCACAAAAAAAAACAAAGAATGTGACTGACGACGGGCGAAAAAAAATGGTGTTGTGGGAGAATAGCAGAGCCAGTGCGAAGAGTATGTGTGCACGTGGGAAGTGAGTGATGAAGCAAGAGAGAGAGAGAGAGTGGTGGCGAGTGTGTGAGAAAACTTGCGAGCAGCGGAGCAGAAGTGAGTTAGTTTAGATGAATAAATGCTGCAGCTCCTCAAGACCAAAAGGTTTCCCGTCGGCTGAGTGAAGTGAAGGGGGTTAACTCTGGAGCGAGTAACGTTATCGACTCCGGCACAGGAGACCAAAACTACGGTGTCTTCGCTGTGCCTTCTGACCACGGTCATGAGGCTGAAGCAGGAATAGTTAACACTAGGATCAACATCGGCCGGGCCTTCGATTCACGGAGAGACCTTCTTTTGGTAAGCTAACATTACTGCCAAGCATGTGAAATATAGTCGTGTTGTGGTTTTAGCTGGTTAATGTTGCTAACAATAATCAACACGATGCCTGTCAGTCACATTCAGTCTCGTGTGTGTTGGTAATGCGAGCACAAGCGCGAGCAACAGGACGCTGACTGTCATTGACTTAATGGCCACAGGTGTCATCATTAACACGCAATTTCTAATTCTTACAGACAGATTCCCTTTAAACATTAATTTTAATCATGTGGCAGATTGACTGCACATAGGATCTTTTATATCACAGGTAATAAGACCAGGAAGAATTCATATTCGACTAGTAAAAAAAAAGTGAGAGATTGGTCAAAGGTTTTTCTGTGCACATGCAGTTATGTTCTGCATACACAGTAGGTCAGGTGACGGGGACTGCCTACAGTTTAATGAGGACTCACCACAGCCCGCGGTTTGAAGCAGAAGGAGGGCCAGCAGGGGCTGCAGTCCACACACAGG
>CAKALG010033883.1:0-20464 GCA_916700815.1 Helicolenus hilgendorfi | reverse complement strand
TGATGAGCTGCTGGTAGACTTGGGCCCGTAGCTTGTGGTTTTTGGCCCAGTAACCCTGCCGCGCCATCTGTTTGAACTCTTTCAGGTCTTTACAGTCGACCTTGGTGGGCCCGCTGCTCTTGGCCAGATCACCCATCTGGTTCCAGTCCACGAAGCTGCCATAGTCTTCTTCAGCCATGGTGCTGGAAACTTGCTGGACTGCCTGAGTGGGAAGAGAGGAGGGACGCTCCGGGGTATTGCTAACCTTTTGCTAGCCTATTTTTCTTAACTGTCCATGATGGTTACTGGAAGACACAAAGGAAAAAAGAGATTAATGTGCATCATCATAAAAAATAGATAAATAACTGCGAAGTAAAAAAAATCTATTTTCTATGTACATTTCATACAGAGCAGTATCAAATAATAAAAGATAAACATGTAAAATCTCTTCGACCTACAAACAAGTCCTTGGTGAATTCTACAAGCCTATCAGTTCCTATATAACTGCCTACCTCCTAGACTATGACATCAATTAGTTGAGGATAATGCATAGACTTGGAATAAGACTTTTAAGTAGACATAAAAGATGCTTTGCAACGAGATAGAAGGGATGTATTACAAAGTGTCCACAGCAAATCTGTACTGTAAAACAACATAAGCAAATGTCACTAATCAGATTTGTGCTCTGGTTAAGATCTTCAAATGGAAAAGAGCATGTACATCATGCATTTCATCTTAAGCGAAAAACAAGTAAACCCGTAGCTTGAATGGAATGCAGGGCAACTAGGCTATCTTAGTGACACCCTATGACTGCCACAAAACAACTTCAGACGTCTTGTGATGCACACAAATATGTCAAGGGCAGATTTAATTGGCCGGGCAAAGATTGATATTAAAGCAATTAAACTGGGATCTCTCGTGGTGAAGGGAAATACAAACTTTGTGTATGCTGTAAAAGTTATATATTTCTAAAACGGACTGTGATACAATAAATCAGATCGTTTCCCGCAACGCTTACCCACAAGGTAAATGGAGATGCATGTCCAAAGATCATGTGCAATATACAGTTTACTGAGAATGGTTGGCATACCGCATCAAATCATGTCACACACACAAGTCACATGGAGATGCATGTCCAAAGATCACTTGCAATATACTGAGAATGACAGTCATAAAATCACCACATCCTTTCACATTGCCTTACAACAAGTCACATGGAGATGCATACCAATATATTACTGCATGTAAAACTGGAAGCCTAAAGTTTATGGTGAGTCTGTAGAGAGATTAACTGTCCTACTTTGTGGGTATGTTTAACTAAGTGTTGCCATTTTACATTTGACACAGGATGTCATTTGTCAAAGGTAGACTTGAATCCAGACCCAGCGAATGACATTTTAGTCAATTAGGGCTGCAATTAATGATTATTTTCATCGTAGATTAATCTATTGTTTATTTTCTTGATTAATCGATTAGTTGTTTGGTCTATCACTAGTCAGAAAATGGTGAAAAATGTCGCTCAGTGTTTCCCAAAGCCCAAGATGACGTCCTCAAATGTCTTGTTTGGTCCACAACTCAAAGATATTCAGTTTACTGTCACAGAGGGGTAAAGAAACCAGAAAATATTCACATTTAAGAAGCTGGAATCAGAGAATTTTAACATTTTTCTTAAAAAATTACTGAACCTGATTAATCACCTATCAAAACAGTTGGTGATTATTTTAAAATTGAATAGCTGACAACTAATTGATTAATCGTTGCAGTTCTAGATTAAATATGTTATCAGAATCAGGCAATATACGCTCTCAATTCTAAGAACACTTAGATGTACAGAGGTCCACTGAACCAAAGCCTTGATGCCATTCCAACAAACTTAACCCATCATGTATACATACCTACATGGAGGCATGGTAGCATACAGTACTTACAGCTACAGGAACTTAAAATGCTGCTGAATAAGATGCCAAACCCCACTAGCTTAGGTTCCATTAGGCTCAACTGGCCACTAATTAAACATTAGTCTAGCTAATTTAACCTGGGGCCACTTACCCCATGATGACAAATTAACTTTGCATACTGTACAGGAAGGCTTGACATAAATAACACGATGTTGGTGCTCTGGCCCTGCAGAGTAGAGTAGCATCCATGCCAATATGATTCTCAAAGTGGGGTCCGTGGCACTCTGTCAGGGGGTCCGTAAAGTAATTTGCTATACATTATAAAATTGTGCTGTATCATTAAAAAGTACATATCTACAGATGGAGACCATTTGCACCAATAAAACAAGCATATTGTGTCCATTACTCCCACACACGTTAGCTTTGGGCCAATAGAAACTCTAATATGGTTGTGACACACAGCAATAAGTGAAATATTTTTTAAGTTAAAGCACTTACTTAAAGTCAGCTTTAGACTGGTAAGTTTAAATTTCTGGATTTATTAGGACTATGTCTGTATTGCTACTGTTCATTTTCTGAAAGCTTTATGAGCAATTACTTGAAATGTGGGCTATAAATTGCAGTTGTTCCGATACGGATACCAGTATCGGAAATCTGTCTGATACCGCCAAAATTCGGGATCAGGTATCGGCAAGTACGCCAGTCTAAGCACCGATCTGATACCATTATTTATCAACCCGGAAAACAAATCAACTTATTTAACCAGAAATCAATTCTTCTTAGTAGTACTAGTCAGAGCGAGGAAAACATCAGCCATTTGAGAATATTTCACAGTAGTAAATCTGTTAATGTATTACAAAGGGTTTAACCTGAGCCAGGTATTACAACAAAGATAGTAATCACATCAAATCCATTCATGGTCAGTAGTAAACAGCTGTTTGATAATAACAACAACAACTAGGTGTATTTTTATCACGCCGGTATCGAATCGGTACTTGGTATCGGCCGATACCGCAAGTTCAGTATCGGAATCAGTATTTGGAAGGAAAAGATGGTATCGGAACATGTTTACTATAAATGCTGTTAAGTTGAGTCCAAATGCAATTTGGATAAAATCACCCTCTATTTAAAAAGGTATAACAGTGGTATTAACATTTAATAACATTGCACATTCCCCTGCTGTGAAAGGATTATCTCATCTCATCTTATCATGATTCAAACTGGAATGTGTTTCTGTTCATCACTATGAAACAGGTTTTAAGTATTTAGGTTGAAACGTTTTACAATACAAATACTTCCAATGTAATCTAAGAGTAGAAATGGTAGTAAGCATGTGCTTAATCTGTGTTACGATTAAGAGCGGGTCCTGCCCTGTAGGGGCTCCCTGGCCCTAAAAAGTCTGAGAAACCCTTCTCTATTGTTATGAATACAGTATGTATCCGTCCTGATCCTGAAAAGAGGTTAGCCTGCTGAACTTACATAATGCATATGTAGATTAGTCTACACTACAGGCTACCATCTGTACAATAGATGAGAAATGACAATGAGTTGGCAGCTACACTGCATTTTGCATAGAATGAGCACCTAACAGCTCCCATCAGTGTGATAGATAGATAGATAGATAGATAGATAGATAGATAGTAACTTTATTGATCCCGAGGGAAATTCAAGTTTCCAGCATCACAGTTCCATAGTGCAAAACATGTTAGTAAAAAGGCAGTAAAAAAGTTAGTAGTACAAAATACAAATGAATATACCAGATATAAAAACACAAGGAGATGAAGAAAACTGTTAAAACTGAATATAGTGCAGGCTAACAGCTGTGATACACGACTATTAAAAAAGTGAATATAGTGCAGAAGAGACTGTTAAAACTGAGTATAGTGCAGGGTAACTCCAGTAGCTTAGTCTATGAAAGTGCACTGTGTGCATTATTATCTGTTCATGCAATTTGCTCAAATCCTTTGCAAAAATCTGAAAAAAATACTATGATTTAATAAGCTATCCAAAAAATGACTTTATCTATTGCAAATTTGAATACTTTATGTAGTGAATGGAGAAGGAAGCTGACTACTGTGCTGGCACATTATTAAACTGTCCCTCTGCACAACTGGACATGTCAGGGTTAGGTAACGTTGCTGTAGGCGAATCAAGCACTTTGGAGGCAAAATGCACATACAAAGACATTTAGCAGAGAAATGGCTAACGTTACAGTGTCTGCCACATTATCCCCGAGTTGTAGGTTAACATTACAGTATCTGCTGCAAAATGCACGCAAAGCTGCACAAACTGTAGTCGTATATATAACCTAATAAACGTCAGCTAGCCATGCAGAGGTGATAGTAACCTGCGCACACCGTGGTGCTCACGGCTCACAGGGTATTTAACAGTAAATCTGATCCACCCTTTTCCATTCACACTTGCCAAGTTAGCATTTGCTATAGCATTAGCTAGCCCGCAAGCTGCTCCTGTCAGTGCACGTTAAGCAGCTAACAAAACCCTTAAACCACACACACACAGAACAAACTAGCAGCCTAGACACACGAAGCAATGCACATATATCAACCGAGTAACCATAACAACCTAGTATTAATAATGTGTTGCTAAGGTTACAGCAGCAGCTAGCATGAATGTTACCACTTCATCTGGTCCGCAGGCTGTCTGTCTGTCTTGGAGTTGTGATTTCGGCTTGAATTTGTGGAATAAGCGATGCATTTAAAACACCAAGGAAGAAGAATAGCCTCTACTGCTCAACACGGAAGACTGGTAAGCAAATGATAAGTAGCTGACAGCGAGTAAACTGCTGTTTTCCTTACCTGGATGGAGAGATGTCTTGAGACGTGCAGCAGTGTTCATATTAAGTTGCCTTCGCGCATGCGCAGTGGCTCCAAACCTCGTTACGGTCTGTCAGTGCTGCTGCTGGAGCTGCAGATGGATAGATGGATATATGGATGGATGGATGGATGGATGGATAGATGGGATGGATGGGAAATTAAAGTTTCCAGCATCACAGTTCCATAGTGCAAAACATGTTAGTAAAAAGGCAGTACAAAAGTTAGTAGTGCAAAGTAGTGAATATAGTTCAGAAGAGACTGTTAAAAGTGAGCATAGTGCATTATTATCTGTCCTGCAGACCGTCCTCCTTTGTCCCCCCTAGAGAGGTGTTGTACAGTTTGATGGCTCGGGTGGGCTGCTTAAAATAATATATACACTGTTTATAGACACTTCTCTAATTCACAAGGACTTCTGTTAAAAAAGACGATTTAAAGAGGGTGAAATGAGAAAAACAACTAGATTATATCCACATACCTCCATAACATATGCTTAGTCAATTCAATTCAATTCAATTCAAACAACTTTATTAATCCATCTAGGGGCAAAAAACATAGATAAAACATAGTGGCACACAACAACAACAACAATATATGTAAGCTAAAAAAATATATAAAATAGGACCCAAAACAATTACTGATGTAAATTAGACTAACTAATAAATACACAGACTGAACAAGAACAACAGAAGGATCAGTCTAATAAAGGATAAAAGGATCTGTGACCGTAAAAGGATAAAAATCCATAAGAAATATAAAATCTAAGGAGCATTCATGTGATTGCAGAGGGGATAAATGATCTAGAATAGCGGTTAGTTTTACAAACCGGTAAACCGTAGACGTCCTGACGGCAACAGAGAAAATTCACTGAAAAGCACATGACCAGAAGATGCTAAAATACCTTCCGTAGCCTCAGTGTTGACATCAAATTTAAGTCCAAATACGTGCCCGAGTACTTGTAAGATCTTGCAATTTCTACATTTTCATTATGAATGATGCACTCCTTGGCTGACTCTCGCTTCCGTCTAAAATCAAAGATCAGCTCCTTGGTTTTAGATGCTGGAGTATAGGAACACCACAAGATATTAAAACCACCACATTGTGCACCAAACACAAATATTATGCAGTTTCTTTCATGATTTATTTCTAGAAGCCAATTTTCAACAGATGTGATCAGGTTACATGGCAGATCAGATCACAGTATCTGATTTTTGTTGTTAACTTGCAGACTGTGAAATGAATGATGGCACTGGGACAGGACAGGAAGTAGCCTACCCCAGCAAGGGCAACAAAACCTGCCTTTGTCCTGTGCTCAAAGCAACCCGCCAAAACACAACCGTCCAACACATGACAGTTATTACTGATAATTAAATTGTGGAGCCATCACTGCCTTCCAGAACTCAGTAAAATGTTGTTCAGCCTTGTTTTGTCCCTCGTAAACAAGGCTGATGTTTATCACGTCCTCATTTACTACGACCTTTTACTGCAAAATGATGTGTGTGTTTAAGCCTTAGCCAAAGATTTAGCCCCATTTGGCTGGAAGCTTACTTTCCCATTCAAAATAATACAAGAGAAATCCATCAACATCTCGGCATCCATGACACAATATTAGACTTCTTCATGATAGTGCTTTGTCTCTCTTGAAGATGCACGAGTTCCACATAGCCAAAGGGGATGCCCCACAGCCTCTGGCTACTTTAAACAGCTTGTGCTAATCAATTTGGCACTAAAGTATGTTGGAAAGAAGAGCGCAACCACCAGGTCACATGATAATATTCACATTTCTCTGCACAGTCTAAAACATAAAACATGTATTAGTAACCCCAGATGCATGTAAAATGGGTGGGTGTGCATGCAAGTGTGTGTGTGTGTGTGTGTGAGAGTGTGTGTGAGAGAGAGCGAGAGAGACAGATGGGTGTAAAGCCAGTAAGCCTTTAGGTCCTAGCTTATGGAGGTTTATGCTCATCAGATCCTGCTTCTCCTACACACACTGCGTGACATCACTCCAGTAACCCCACCCCATCCTCCTACCTCACATGTACACACTAGTGAACACATGCACAGAGGCATACAGGTGCACACAGACTTGTTTATACCCGTAAGACAACACAGAACCAGGACCTGAAACCGACCTGCAGGATCTGGCCAATCCTGTACCAGTTAGTAAAATGGTCCCCCCTGGGTTTCACTCTAAATACAACTTAATTAGGGAGTTAGACATATAATGATTAAATAGACCTCTGTAGCCTAGAGAGATTTACAGTATGTGTGCGTGCAAAGTGAAATGTGCAGTTCTTTTGTCTCTCAGTGGTTGTCCTCAGACAAGGCAGTAAGTTGCACTGTGCAGCAGGCTAAATAAAGCCTAAATACATGTTTATCCACAAAAACGGCTAATTCTACTAATTCATAAATCCCTAAAAATGAAACCATTTGCCAGTGACAGATGTGGGGACTTGCTTGCTTTTCTTTGCTCTTATTATTGTGGAATGATTTGGGTTTTAACTTTTCGCCGTTCATCAGACAAATGTGCAAAAATGTATATAAATAAGCAAGAATTAAGGCATATGTTAGGGTAATCGATTAGTTTATTAATAAAACATAATCAAGAGATAATCAATAATTAAAATAATCTTTAGTTGGAGCTCTCGAAGTCATAGATCCCTCTCCATATACGGTGTGATCTGTAGAGTCTAATTGCAGCTAGAAGACTTCCTGTAGCCTCCACTTGGCAGGTTTATTTCATCTGACATTGGTACTGTCAGCCAATCAGAGTTCAGTGTTGTGGCTGCTTTCTTGTTGAGAGGAGTTAGGTACAATACGGCATCTGGGCCTTTAATTCGACTGCTAATTGTGTTCATTGGCTTTTTTCTAAGAATTCCTCTGTTTGTAGCATCGCTGCATGTCAGCTGATCCAGTGACATATGTGTCCTCTCTATCTTTATCCAAATGGGATGTTGTTAATTAGCTAAGTGGCGGTGGAAACTTTCGCCGTGCTATACGGCGCTGTGTTCTGCAGTCCTCCTAATTACTGTTGCATGTTCAATCTCATGATCATTCTTCTCAGAAGCCAACTTTAAATGGTTCACAATACCATTTTTGTTTCTGTCATCTTTTTCAGTTTTTGTAGAGTTCATTTGCTTTGATTCGAGTACCCAGAGTTGGATTTTTTCCCTCAGTGCTTTAAGAATTCCCTTTTCTTATTCATTCAACCTTTATTTTAACTATTGTTAAAATAGTTAATTATTATTATTTTTTTACTATTTTTTTAATTTTTTTTTTTATTATTACCATCATACCATTTTTGCAATTATTTACTATTATTTTAAAATACATTCAGGTAGAGACCTCATTTACAATATAGCCAAGTAAAAAAATATCAAACAAACAATCACCAAGAAACACCAATAGGAAACTTAATAATAAATATAGCAATAAAGCAAGAAAGCAATTAAAATAAATAAAAGCAATAAAGCAATTATAATTTAAGGCAAATTAATCAACTAAAACAAGAACAATGGGAAGTTAAATGGGATACAATTTAAATTTAAATTGCCCTACGGATAAGAGTGAAGAAAGCTTTGAATTGTTTCGCATGTTATTCCATGCTGCAGGTGCACAATGGGAAAAACTTGATTTTCCCATTCCCAAGCTCAGTAAAAACAGCCGGCACTTGTAACATAATCTAATCATTTGAGCGTGTTCGATAAGGGCCCACATTAAAAGACAACAATGAAGCAATGTAAGGGGGTAAAAAAAAACCAAGTGTCTACAGAGAGAGAGGGCCACCCAACCTTAGCATACAGCTCACAACGAGCATCCAGGGGCTTCAGACTTGCAGCTGAAGCATGTATAAAATGTCACCATAATCCAAGACCGATGAGAAAGTTGCCTCAATAAGTGTCAAAGCAGAGGACAACATGTTTTATTACTGTAGAAGAAACCACATTTTTTGCTCACAGTTTAGCCACATGGTATTCAAAAGTTACCTCCACATACCTGTAGATCCAAACACCAGGATACTTGTACTCCGTGACTCTTTCAATATTTGTACCATTCTTAGTAGGGATCATGAGATTATCGTAATCAATATTTTTGGCTCTGGTGAAAAGCATGAATTTCGTTCTGTATTAAGGACTAATTTATGATCAAAAACAGCAAAGCAGCAGTAAAGGCATTTAATAGCAGAATGCACAACATCCGCATTATAGTACAAAATAGAATCATGAGCATAAAGATGTATATTACACCCAGTTACAGAAGAAGCGTAATTTTTTCCATAATTTCTCTGCTCTGCAAGAACACCTTGGCATTATGGCGCCCTCTTCAGGTACCTGGGAGACCCTGATCTGTCGACCTGTGTGGCTTTTCTACTTAAATCCAATTGTAGTGCTTTGTCACCAAAAGTGCAAGTTGTGCATGATTTAATAAACCAATATTGTAACTAAAAACTACAGCTGAAGCTCAGTGAAACATATTTATCTTTTAATAATGTGAGACCCCTTAATAACTTGGTTTCTCTCTCATACATTCCCATTCTAGCACTGCAAAATGAAACCTCCAAAGACATAAATCTGATAAAAGTCTGATTGAATTATTTGACATCTGTGTTACGACCCAGTAAATCAGAATTACGACTTAATTGTTATCTATAAAGTTTCCACTGGGTATTTTCCTGGGTCTATTATTATGCTTACTATTGTCACTGTCATTAAATTTGTACTGTCTTTTGTCTGTATTGTGCCATTCAGTGCCAGAGGTTTGCACCATTTGAGCTATTTAAATGAGCTCCCTGCTTGAGTATCAATTCACAACCGAGGCTTAAGTCTAGTCGGCAAAGACTGAAAGAAACTGTGTCACCCAATAGCGTGGGCTCCATTGTATACGTGAAAGGCCTAAGCAGCACTCTGGGTATTGTTTTCTTTAAAGGGGAGTCAGGTTACCTTGACAACCGAAAGGATGCCTACCCATAGGCCCTGAGACAGAGAAAAGACACGGCCAGAGAAGGAGGGAAAGAAAGCGAAAAGAGACAAAAAAAGGAGGCAAGATACTTCCCAGCCCCGACTTTATTTCCCTTTTTTTTTTTAGTTTGTGTGTTTTGAAAAACAGGCCTGATGGTTGCCAGTGGGCTGGGACGGAGACCCAAGGAGGTGAGGATGTGTGTGTGTGTGTGGTTGTCCATGTGCTGGTTTGTCTTGTTCTCTGAGCTGTTGACATCTCTGTATCTGTCTCACATTGACACACAGCAGCAGTTTGGTTTTGTTTAAGTTCAGTATTTCTGTCAGTTTATAATGAACATGTTTAACACACGGGCTGAAAAGGCTTTCATGCAGTCATGCTGGTAACAGCATTAGTGGAAATCTATTTATGCCTTCAGACTTTATTGATGCAATTCATGGAATGTGTGACCATTCATTTGCAATATAAAGTCTACAGACTACAAGAGACCTTTAGTGCTTAAACCCAAAAATGGTGGCGGTGTAATTGTTTATCAAAAGTGCAATTGTGTTTTTCTCTGCCCAAGACATAACTACATTTATTACTGAGCATGTTGAACTTACTGGGATTTGCAATGTCCTTGTTTTGACAGTGAGATCCGGTGTCCTGCAAACAGAGGGCCATGCATGTTGCACTGCGGCCACGCAGGTAAGGCTCAGCATCTTTAGATTAGTGGCCAGGATGTAGTAAAAATGTACAGTGGAGAGTAAGTAACTGATGCACCGTACCTCATCCATGCTCGCCACCTGCAGTGTGCACCGACATTTTGCTTTACTTACTTTAACTGGCTGAAAGCAAACCATTGCAAATGGCTTTCTCATTTTGACAGCTGATGGCATAATGTGTAATTGATTAGATTCGTAATCACATTTTCCTTTTACGTGAAGCTGGCCTTCCCCAGCATGTGACATCAGCTACAGTAGATATATACAAAGTAATCTGTTTTTAAAGAAGACCTATTATTCTTTTGTGCTCCCCCCCCTTTCCTTTAGTGTGTTATATAGTTTTTTGTGCATGTAAAAGGTCTGCAAAGTTACAAAGCCCACACCAAAGGGAGTTACTCTCCCCAACAGAAACACTGCTCCTGAACTGTCTGAAACACCTTGCTTCAAGTCCTGCCTTTTCTTCTGTAACGTGGTGATGTCACCAAGTAACACATTTGCCTGAAAAGCATGTAAACACGTTCTAATAGAGGCCCACCTGAAAAAGAGCATAATATGTCCTCTTTAACATGATCTCTCCTGTGCAGCTTTACAGCTCTGCTACTTTTCCGTCGTAACCAAAGACGTAATGTTGTGATGAGTGCTCTGACATCTTTGATGAAATGCCCATTGATAGAATGAAATGGAAATAATTTGTTTGGATCGGAATCTGGAGCTTTATAGGCACAAGGAGAGCCTTGAATCTATTTGTACATGTACTTGATTTTGGCCACGCCGTGTTTCTTTGGGTAAGGGTGGGTGGGTTTACTGGCCTGATGAAAGCGAGAGCGAAGCGACTGCTCTCTCCGCACCAGTTAAACTGAAGCTGGGAGCCCATGTGAGCGGTGAGCAGGCACATGCTCTAATGGCACATCACGCTTCAGATATTTGTTTTGACACACCAGGGTCCTCACGTGAAGTCATGGAACAAGTTAGTTCTCCATGTATTTGGCGAAAGGCAAAGTCAGGCTGTACGCTTTTATTGCATTAGATCCGCTCATAAAATCAAATATATGAAGTTAAAAAGAGATTTAACTGGTTGGTTATGACATAAATTATTAAAAGGTGTCCTTTTATGTCATGTCCAATATGTGGCTCATAAATAATGGCTACTAAGAAAATATATTGATGACATATCTGGGGTTGTTTACTCTACTGCGTATAACCTATCCTACAGCTGTGTCTGTGCTTATTAAAAAAAAGATGATGCATAAGACTGGGCACAAGAGATTGAGAAAATAGAAATTATAATTTGATTAAAAATATATACCCACATATTGAGTCAGCTGTATAACTGGAAATTGAGATTGTGCTGAACACTAGTTAGCAGGCGAGCAGGCAAGTTAAAAGTTAACTATTAACTTGCCTGCTCGCAAGGTAGCGAAAGTTAGCTAAAAATAATGGATAAATGATTGAAGTTGATAACCAAAAAGTGATGAATAGATAGTTCAAATAGTTAGGTATAAGTAACATTAACAGTTGAAACAGGAAGCTTTTGAATAAATGGTTGAAATAGCCTGCTACTTTTAGCTAATTAATTAACAATTCAAATTGCTTAAAGTGAATAAATGCTTAAAAAATGTTAGCTTTAAGTAATGGATACATGCTTGAAATTGTGAGCTTAAAGTAATAGATAAATGCTTAAAATTGTTAGCTTAAGGGAATGGATAAATGCTTGAAATTGTTAGCTTAAAGTAATGAATACATCTTTGAAACTTAAAGCTTCTGCTCTCCAAGATAGAAGTACAAATGCAAACTTGACCAAAACCGACCCAAATACAGTTCAACCACATAAAAAATATTGTAACAAACACATATACTATATACTGTGTTAAATTGCACCATGGGGTACTTCAGACAAAAAAGGTTGGGAACCACTGACTTGTTTGTTTTAGCATTTCAAGAGGTTTTTCTGTGTGTATTGTGCCCTCTAGTGGATGCCTGGTGCTCTGCCTGTGTCTGTCTGTGCTCACCCTGCTGCTACAGAGCCTCTGGGTGCCACTAGAGATGACCAGGGATGAACCTGCTGGGAGGTCACCTGAGGAACAAGGTAAAAAACACACATACAGTTTAGTTTACAAGTGGACTTTTGTTAGAAATAACTAACTTTTTTAATAGCAGGTAAAAACATTCATGCATTCATGGACCCACATAGCCATGGCGTTTGAGCAACACTGATTATGATCTCATAATCTCAGTCAGATCATGTGTTGTCTTCATACTAAGCATTGATTTGGGAAATAGGGCAGCAGCAGTGTATATTTAGCAGAGATTTATTTTCTGTCTCTTCAGAGGATGAGACCCTGATCCGACTGTCTTCCCAGTGTTAGATGAAGCTTTGTACACAATTCGCGGTGGGTCCTCCCATGTGTCTGACAGTTGTGGGTTTGTGGCCAAGATATTCCTGTTCAACTCAATTGTCTGGCTAAACTGTTTCCCTAAAGGAAGGTATTTAAGAGGGCAAAAGCCTTCTTCCTGGTTTACAAGGACGAGACAAATGTTGTCAACAATCTCCTCCAGAGTGCGTTTTTTTTGCAAAATCAGCATTCTTTCTTTTACACCCGAGGAATAAATTAGCATTATTCTGGCGCCGTTCGTCTCCTCCAGGAATTCTTAAGCATCATCAGGAAACATTTTGGAAATAGACTCAGCAAGCTCCTCTCTGTGTTAGAAGTGGTTCCAGAGATCTCTAATTTATGTTCAATGGTCTATTATTTGTTGTTTTTATCAGAAATCTTGATTTAATAATTTTACAGTGTTTGTATCATGTGAATAGTTTCTGATCATGTTTTCTTTTTCTATTAGATCAATTAGATTTACAGACGCTGGTTCATGTTGCATTTGTTTTTGTTTTTTGGAAGTTCCCTAATTCAAAGTAACTTGATTCTGGATTATATGGAACCCATATATAGAAACCCATTTATGCATTTTATTTAATTCCACAGTCAGTAAAAGTAGACATTTTATGTGGGTTAATAATAAGATAAATAGGTTTAACTTTAGACAGAACAAACTCTCTTTTGCGAAAGACTTAGATAAGATCATTCTGTTTCAAAGTCCTCCCACGAGAGGTTTCTTTTTTAATCTAAACAGGACTTTTTTTATTCTGATGTTTAGTTATCTAAACATCCCAATCCTTTTCTTCTCAAATTCTAGGACAATTGTTGTTGTTTTTTTTAGCAGACCATTTAAACCACTGGTACATCTCAGCCACAGACCCACATTGCTTGGGGCTTTGAAGGACCCACCACGAGTTGTGTACAAAAAGCCACCCGGCAACAGTTGTGTTGGAAAATATACCACATGCTGTCAGCACACACAGTTAATCCAGCTCAACCTGACCAAATGCTCAGTCTCTGTCGTCTGACCAAGTCATTTGATGTTTTACTCAATCATAAAATGAACTTTCTTCCACCCGCCCCAACACTGGCAGTGGCATCCAACAGAACTACTTACTAAAAAGAAAAACACTAAAGTAAAAATGGTAATCTAAAACATAAAATAGTGCAGAAGCTAAAATACAGGGATGAAATGTAACATATATTAAATATAAAATAAAAAATATATAAATTGATCGCTACAGTTAATTAATTATTTTTAATAGACTTGAACATGATGATACGCAATGACATAAAACTGAATTGTCTCATTCAATTTGCAGATATATTGTGCTTATTTTTATAGTATTTTTCATATCCATGTTTCTTGATTTATCTCTCACTGTGTTTATGTTATGCACCAATACACTCAAGCAAATTCTTTGTACGTGAAACTTGGCAATAAACCTGATTCTGATTTCCTCTATAAAAAGAAATATGTTGATTCTGACACTGAGGAAGTTTATATAAGTGGATTATTATTATTTAATTATTACATATTATTATTGTTATGAAAACACATAAGGAGCTTGTGCTGCATTTTTTTCTCCATGTGATCTGCCAATATGCAGTAACAACTTAAACTATATTTTCTACTATGTGAGGTCAAGTGAGTATTACAAACAAGTACCCACACATATTTTATAAGCTGCACACACACACACACACACACGTCTTTATGAGTTTTTAAATGATTTGGTCATATAGTTGTCTCACCCAACTGGCATTAAGTTGTTACAGGACCCCACCTCCTCTGTCCCATTCATCTTTCATTGCGTCTGTGCCCAAAAGGCCCCTGGGCATGCAAGTAGTGATACGCTGACAGTCAGCTGAGCAAACAGAGACGAGATGACATCACTAGTCTGGTGGATTTTACTGTGTGTCACAGGTTAAAGCTCTATCCCCAAGGGGATCCTTACTCTGACCTCAAATCAACCCCCCCAATATAACACTCAATATTCCTCACTGCCAACACTTTTCCTTTTTGCCTCATTCAGATGTTTCAATCAAGACATCCTGGATCTTGAATAGCTTATTTAAGCTCCATCTAGCACGCTTTTAAAACACACAGTCACTGTTTTGTTTTTTTACCGTTATGATATGTCTGGTAACGACCGTAGATTGTCTGGCAACTAGCAGAGTAAAACACTATTTCAAGTCAGTCAAACACTTTACACTGGACGACCTATCCGAGAAAATACTGTACAAGACGTACTGTAGAGTTTTCATTTAACATTGTTTGTTAAAAACAGTTATTATACAGTATATAGACATTGTAACCCACATTTTATGGCCTCAGAGCAAAATTGTGAATATTGGAAGTTTTTTTCTTTGAATACACTTTACTATTGTTTAAGACAGTTGTTCCCAACCTGGGGGTCATGACCCCCCAAAGGGGCTCCAAGATCAATCTTAAAGGGTTAAAATGTTATTAAAGAAATATGAATGAAATAATACATATTTATGTTAGATAAAATTGTTTTATTTATTTTAAATTTACGTTTTCTTTCTCTTTGTAAAATATTGGACACTTTCACCTCCTCAGGCCTCTAAAACTATAAAAAACTAAACTGCTTACAGCTCATTTCAGCATCAAAGTTACTACCTGTGACGAGGGGTTGCAAAGACATTGAGCGTTGAAAGCATTATTTTAAAGGGTCACAAGCCAAAAACAATTTGGGAACCCTGGGTTAATGCATGCGCAACCAACGAAAATCAATGTAAATGTGCCGTTTGTGAATAGCTTGATGTCAGCAGTTTGAGCCTAACCTTCAACCATGAAGGTGTCCGTGGAAACGTTCACAAAAACACCTATACATCTATATGAGTGTATTTGCCCGTGTGTGTGTGTGTGTGTGTGTGTGTGTGTGTGCCGCTCCTGAAGCTCCAGTTACACTCACAATATTTTGTTGTCAGATATTATGGCAATCTTTATCTGTCATGAAATAGTCCTTCAGGAAAATTCCCCAACTAGATGCCATTACCCCCTATAGAGAACATGGAAAATACACATAGCCATAATTTTCTGCTTCATTTGCAGCAGATCAGTTTAAGAAAATAGCCTTACACAACCCTGCTGTTTCATGATGCACAGAACAGGATTTGCCATGACATAATACACCATATTACTACTTAAACATTATGATAGGGATACGGTACGTACATGACGTGACGTGTTGATGTACTTTATGTCCCAGGTCAGCGAGGTCTTGGCTTTCGTAGGCTGGCTCTTCGCTTGGAGGCTTTGAGCACTCAGGTGCAGCGGCTGAGCAGCGAGAGAGGACAGGTCAGCCAGCTGACCAGAGATGATCTCAGTGTGCTGCTGCAGAGGTATTCAACAACATCTGTAACATATAAACAACAGAATATAGCTTATTGTATTTCTTCATACAGCGTGGTTACATGTGGGGGGGTTGTTTTCCAGCTTCAGACAGGACCAGCAAGGCTTAGCCCGCTTGGTGGAGAGGGAGCTGAAGAGAGTGTCTCAGAGGCTCGACCAGCTCAGCCGTCACCAACACCATCAGTCTCACACACCATCACCACACGATGACCTCAGACTACACGCAGGTAAAGCCTCCTTTATCACATAGAATTTGCCTTAAATTATTTGATTTTGATGTTTTATTACTTTTTGGGGGGTTTTGATTTTAGAGTTTTGTTTTTATATCAGAAAAATATGGATTTATGACATGAAATCATTGAATCTACAAACATCAAACTCATAACTATGATGCGCTATGATATGAAGGAAGCTAAAAGGCTAAGACAGGCTAAGGATCTGGATCTGGTTGCACAAAGCACCTCGTGTTTTCTCCTTAAGTATGACACTTAATTTCTTCTTAGCTGAGGGACTTACTAAAGGGTGTTGCACAGAATCCCGCATTTACTGGATTGAAAGAGATTTTTACAGTAGTAAAATCCATGGAGACCGTTTGTTTGCTCGCACTATTGGTGCCTTCAAATGAAACTCGCGAGCTTGTGTTTACAACATGGGAAGTCGTGTACACAATATGTTTGGCGTTCAAGTGGTTAAGTCGTGAGAACATCTCTGCTAGAAGCCGAAGAGGATAACAATTTAGCAAGCAAGTGGGTAACATAATGCAGTAAATGTAAAGGCATAATGACAGAGGAAAAAGATGAGGCATTTGGGAATATCAACATTTTCCTCAGACCTATTATAAAATTACAAAGAAAAACAATATATGACTAAAATAACAATATATTAACTTATGCACCGAAAAATGAACTTCCATGGCCTCCATGACAATGTCTGACAATGTCAACAAACACGTCACAACTCGTGAACTCGGAGCTTTCGAAAACCTTCCAATTACGAGGTCGTGAATACCACAAGAGGGGGGCGTTCATACGGACTCTTCTCGTGAACGCGGTAAACATGACCCCGTTTGAATGCACCAGGTGATACCTGTTGTGTTTTCGCCTCACAAAGTTGGCCTATATTACTTTGGTTGCTAAGGTCTTCTGTGCAATGTTTTATCTAACTTTCAGGTATTCCTTAAGTATAAGACCGAGATAAGGAGAAACCCTTAAATACTTAAGTGAACATTTTACTGAAACCTTAACTCAAACTTAAAATCAGAACTTGAGGTGTTTTGTGTAACCGGCCCCTGCGCACCCACTTTTCTCTGGATGGAGAGTTTGGGAGACAGTTTTGTATCTTAGTCTTTAGGTTTGATTTGTCATGTCCTGTGGATGGACTAGTACATACCCCAAAACAGAATTTGATTTCAGCAGATAGGGAGGATCTATGGGGTTTAGATTAGTCTGACTGGGGCCCCACAGTGAGATTTATACAGGTGTATTAGGCTATTACATACAAATCTTGCCTGGTTTAGCTTTAATTTTACGATGCACTTTGCTAAAAGCAGCTCATTGTCCGAGCTAAAACAGAGATTTTAGGGTTTGTTCCAGTTATAATATGCTTTAACGTCCTGGCTACGCCAAATAAATACACTCTCCCCCCTCCCTGCATGCTGCCAGCTTCAATAATGACAAGCTTTTCTGTGGTTTACTGCAGTGGTAGCGTGATACTCCGAGCCAAATGCACGGTTCATAGCCTCAATAGAGGTTAACCACACAGTGAAATTAACAAGCTGTGATAATGGAGGGTGTGAATGGGAGGGGGGGTTAAAGGGCACTGGGTGCAGGTGGTTATGGGGGATGAAGTCCTTGAATAGAAGTTTAACAAGTCCCTCAGAGGCAGTGCCGATCAACTGGCCGTGGGGAGGAAAAAAAGTTTACATCTACGCTACGACCCTCCAGAGAGGTGTCAGGTGAGAGTCGGGTTACGCACCAGGGTTGGCACGCGAGGGGTTGTGTGTGTGTGTGTGTGTGTGTGTGTGTGTGGGGGGGATGACATGCTTACCTCCCTTCCTGAAAAAGGGAATTCATAAAGCCGGGGCCACACAGACACCATACCGCGAGGGTACGCACTTGTCGACATGCACACACATGCCACCCGCATGCACACGAACACACACTAACCCCATCACCAGCCTGTTCGCCCCCTTACCCTCCGCCTCTCACATTACCTCACACCTATAAAATACGACCGAATTACCCAGGAGTCCTTTCACCAACTTGTCTACTCATACTCTTGTTTTTGCAGAGGGAGCACTTTTTTTGCTGTTGCTCCTATAGCATATCACTGTTTTTAGGCGTTCACACCTCGGGGCTACGGGTTTTCTTATCTTTTTTTCTCTCTTTTCTGTTTTACTACGTTGTTTTACATAGTTAAGAACTGTGTATTTTGGCGAGGGCTGGCATTGTAAAAAGGGTATGTTTGGTAGGAGGCAGGTGGGTCAGGTGTGTGTGTGTTCATTCCAGTTGATTGACATTGGCTAGAGATGGTGGGGGGCTTACGGGAAAAGGGCCTCTGAGAACACACTGCTCTACTCTAATGCCTCTTACACGCATGGCAGCATCGCACTACATCGCGCTGATGGCTGCTATTCATTGTGAACATTTCAGTCGAGAGGTTGTATATCAAAGTTATTATCCACTGTTCTTCATTACCCACGTCGAGTTAAAGCCACAATGTGCTTTTTGTTACTTGTGGAATAATGATACATTCAAAATGGCCACATTAAGAAAAACTGTGTGTGTGTTACGGCTAATATCTCACCCACAGGGCCCAATGAGAAGTGTGAGGTGCCAATGGATCGTGCGTATCCGGTGTGTGCGGAGAAAGTGGAGGTGAGAAAGTGGAAATATATGTGGTAGCATGAACTTAATGGCTCTGTGTGCGGTGCACTGTTACGACTGCACTGAAGTGCTTTCTTCAACTTAAAGGGGCTATATGCAAGAATCAAAAATTGCTTGTTAACAGTGACACCTGTGGCCGTTAAGTCAGAGACAGTCAGCGTCCTGTTGCTCGCGCTTGCATCTACGTAGATTAGAGCGCGTCAAAACAGTGAGGCGACACACACGAGACTGAGCGTGACCGACAGGCATCATGTTGATTAACGTTAGCAACATTAGATCCCTAAAGGTCCCTCCATGAATCGAAGGCCCAGCCGATGTTGATCCTAGTTCCCCCCCGACGTCAGTCACATTTCTATTTTGCAAGATGGCTTCACTAGATACATTTTTTTTTTTTTAATTGTGCTCCTGTGGAGTTTGTGTTGGAGTCTGAGTTGCCGGTCGTTTGTTGGCGTTAGCGGATTCCATTTCTAACCGAACGTTAGCTATGGTTGCACATTTAGCCCTGAAGCGTGCATGACGTCACATCCGTTGGATTTTCCCGGAAAAAACTTCCTGCATTCTTCACATTAAAAGCAGACTACAGGCTGATAGAGGAAAACCAGAAAGTCACGAAAGGCCTCATTTTTTTTAGGTTAGGTTACAAACTAATCACACATTGCCAATAAAAAAAATGATTAAAAAACATCTATATGTGTAAAAACTTACATACAGTCCCTTTAAAGATTTAATATTTAGTTCCCAGTATGAGTTGGATATGGAAATACCATTTTAACATAATGGGTATTACAATATGTTATTTACACTGTACATCACTAAGAACGTGCCTCGTTATTTTGTCTGATTTAACATCTGTCTCTGCGGCAGTTCCTGCGGGCCCGTTGGCGGTCAGACCCCTGTTATGGCTTTTACGGGGTGGATGGTACCACCTGCTCCATATTGACATACCTGAGCCAAATAGAGGACTTTTGTCCCCCTCGTCTCGGAAGAAACCATTCTGCGCTGCCATGGCACCCGAAATCTCACTCTTACACAGAGAAGGTACAAATTAAGCTCATGATCTACACTACTCTTTCTATCAGATGTACACTTTGCACCACCCTACTGTTTCACACTACGATTGTACACAGGCTGAGATACGCACAACTCTGAGCCCGCTGTATGACGTCATCAGCAACAACAGCGGTCCTGCCGTGAACTTCATCTGGTCCAGAGTGGAAAGGATGTCTGAGCGGTGGATACAGGCTGCTCTGAGGATGAGGCAGGGCAGCAACAAGACAGTCTCGAACCAGATGAGGGTATAACCAGCAAGACGTTACCCCAACATATGTTTAAGATGGATTTTAGACTTTATAACGCCCCTACCTCCCACCCTCTAGGTGCTGCTTTATCCCGGAGCCCTGGCTGGGAGTGTTGGCCAGCGTTTCGCAGCCCTGGTGAAGAGAGGGGGTCCTCTAGGG
>CAKALG010033882.1:0-25974 GCA_916700815.1 Helicolenus hilgendorfi | reverse complement strand
GCAGGTTAACAAACTGTAAAAGGCTTCAACTGAGCAGCACACAAACTGTTTGCTCTCCACAAAGGGATTGGCTCCAACAAATGTCATAAGCCTATAATGAGATAGCTGATCTCTGTAGTAAAGAAGAAAAGAAAAGGAAAATGCTTCCCCTCTCCAGTCAGCGGCTATTAGAGTCAGTGAGAGTAAAAAGGGGGAAGCTTCCCCGTTTTTCTTAGAAGCCCCTCGGAGGCCGGCCAACATGACAATGCTGGTCAATTAATTGGTGAAAAAGTGAAAATCCAATTAATGTGTATCAAGCTGGCAGTTTTGCATGATGATGGCTCATTAGGAGACCAAGCTGAGAGCAGAGGAGTAGATGGGTGGAGGGGCTTAAACCCCACTCATTAAAGCTCTGTCTCTCTCAGTGGGGTTTTAGGGACCGGCTTATTTATGCAACAGGTTCTAAACAAAACCTCAATGTAACGCTCATTTAGTAGATTTGAAACTGATGAATTCCTAAATGGCATGGGTGGAGATTCTTTGGTACTCAGGCCAAACATACTTGTACAAAGAACTACTGTATTTATTCAGCATATTTATTTGTTTTGTTGCTGAATTTAAAAGCCTAACCGGGGAAATTAGCTTTGATTACATCTGTTACATTACCTCTTCTTATGTAGGCTAATAATTGCGGCTGTCAAAGTTGTATTAGCATTAATACAAATTTGTTTTAACGCCACTAATTTCTTTAACACATTAACGTGTTTTAAAGCTAGACTGAAGATACTGGCACCAGATGAAATAAGAAAACATAATGAATCCATTGGTACTAATCATGTTGTACTATCTTATCATGAAGGAGGATAAATAACGCTCCAAACTTAAGCTAAATTTTGGCGAGAAAAATAATGGCATGGCCATTGACCTGAAATATAATAATCACTTGCAGTTTGGTGCAAGTCGTATAGCACACTGACACACTGACAGCTGTTGTTGTCTGTTGGGCTTGTGTTTGTCATGTTGTGATTTGAGCATATTTTGTATGCTAAATGTAGTACCTGTGAGGGTTTCTGGACAATATTTGTCATTGTTTTGTGTTGTTAATTGATTTACAATAATAAATATATACATATATTTGCATAAAGCAGCATATTTGCCCACTACCATGTTGATAAGAGTATTAAATACTCGACAAATCTCCATTTAAGGTACATTTTGAACAGATTAGAAATATGCGATTAATTTGTGATTAGCCACGATTAACTATGGACAATCATGCGATTAATGAGGATTAAATATTTTAATAGATTGCCAGCCTTAGTAATAATGTTTGTCCGTATTGTCTATGGATGCAACGATACTGATAGCGGATCAGATATCGGGCTGACTGTGACTCAAATAGCTGCAACGGGTATCGGTGACAAGGGGCCGATCTAGTCAATTCAATTCTATCTTTATATACTATATACATTATATACTGGAATTTTAATTAATAGTTTTGACCAATTTGTTGCTGCATGTAGAGGTTTACACTTGAGTTGTAATTCCTGTTAATTTTGAAGATTTTTTTACCAAGTTTCTGGTGTACGATTTATTATTTTAATAATAAATAACAATTTAATAAATTTATGTTTTTTTATTTATTTGTTACATTTTGTCTTTGCGATGTTTAAGTCAGCATGATCATTAAAGAATGATCCCGTTTACTTCCACACAGTGAGGCATACAGCTTATTAATTAAACAAATTGGATCGGTACTCGGTATCGGCCGATACCCAAAACCCAGGTATCACTATCGGTATCTGGACTGAAAAACTTGAATCTGTGCATCTCTAATATTGTCCCTGCTAAATAAACTACTAAATAAATAGTCCAACATCAACAACATGTAGGACACACACATGGATTAGCAGTTCATACAACTGTGACCTGAAGCAGGTCAGGATGTTTGTTAGTGGAGAAAACCAACTCAAGCTAAAGGACTGAATGGAATATATAACATTAGGAAAATGCACATCACAAAATTGTTTCATTATGTAACATTAACACACACAATAGTTTTAAAAAAGGAGGGGACAGAATGAGACGACGGTGCTCTGTAGGCCACTTCTGAACCTCACCATATATATACTGACAAAATAAAGAATGTGCTCCCGTACTCTTGCAGCCAGCCTGTGTTTGTCTAGCCTCCGCCTCTATGTGTAAGATTAATACTCTTGCCACACTCTCATAGAATAATGTCACTTTAATCTTGTTTGGGGCGAAATTCGAAGTGGAGTGTGTCTACTTGTTTCCTGAGATTACTTCATCTTTCTCTCGGCAGCGGTGTGTGACTCTGCCGCCTGCTGTCCCCTGGCATTGGATGTCCCATTACCCTTCACACGCCGCAACTTTCTGCTGTTTGCACAACACTGGCCACAGGACCCAACAGGAGGCCGGTATACTATTGATGTTTTTTAGTTTTTCTTTACCACTTGCCGAGCACATTCTAGTTGTGTGGCAAGGCTGTTATACTATAGAGGACTATCACCAGTGGCTGAGCCATTGTGGATATTTTAGATGCTTTGAAATGTTTTCGCCCGGTAAAGAATATCGCTGCATCACGTGTTGCTCCTGTATTCCAGGAGGAAACATGTCATTTCTGCTTTCTCTTTCTGTTGTTTACAGCTGCAAGCCTTAGTTAGACTTAGAATTTAACTGCTACTGTGCCGATTATATATAATAGGCTTCTTTTGCTTCTCAAATTGTACCGCAAGTTACTCCACTGCTTTCTCTCTTAAAAAGCACATTTCTGGAAAATCTCTGAACTTCCAGAATAGTTTTTAGAGCTGCAACGATTAATTGATTAGTTGTCAACTATTCAATTAATTCTGAACTATTTTAATAATCGATTAACCGGTTTGAGTATTTTTTTTAATGAAAAAAACCCTCAAAATCCTCTGATTCCAGCTTCTTAAATGTGAATATTTTCTGGTTTCTTTACTCCTCAATGACAGTAAACTGAATATCTTTGAGTTGTGGACAAAACAAGACATTTGAGAACGTCATCTTAGGCTTTGGGAAACACTGATCGACATTTTTCACCATTTTCTGACTATTAATAGACCAAAAAACAAATCGATTAATCGAGAAAATAATCAACAGATTAATCGACAATGAAAATAATCGTTAGTTGCAGCCCTAAATCAGGTAGCTGGTCATTGCATATTGTACGACAATATTTCCCTTATCAGATTACGAGCCCATTCGGTATTCAGTAATTTGTATTTTTGCACTCTCCTTCAATTATTTACAATAAGCGTTTCATGCCTTTCCACCGTGTTGACCCCGGCATGTCTGAATGAATGAGCTGCAGTGCGTCAGCTATAAATCCCTAATGAGGCTTGATGTAAACACCACAATACAAAGCACATAAATTCCTCGCACAACATTTGCACCTTTCGCACACACACACAGACACATGTGCATGTACACTCAGAAAACACACAAACACAACCTCTGGTCCAATAGCTTCTATTCAAGATGAGTTCCTTGTTTATTGTCTGTGATCACTGTGTGTTTTCTGTACGCTCTTTAAAAGCTGTAAATAATTAATTTGACTTGACTAATACGCTGCAGGTCTACGTTTATTACGATAACTGTATGTTTAATATTCTTGTTAGTGAAAATGAACTACAATTAATGTCTGCAAATGGCCAGTGTTGCCATTTTATGTCTGAGGTAGAGAAACACACTTTGTATAGCGAGCTTTGTGCTGTTTGGAGAAGCAGTGTGTGTGTGTGTGTGTGTGTTTTTCCCTCACTTCCTAATAATCTATTCTGTTCAGCCAGCTGCATACATTGACAAATGTTTCCAGCATTAGGTATTTACCCGGTGAAAGGTAATAGATGCAAGGGTTTAAAAATGCCTGCTGCAAGAAACAGCAAGCACACTGGCAAAAAAAGAAATATATATATATATATATATCACAATAGGAAACATTCGTCTCTTCTTCACAACAGGAAAACTGTCTATTTGCAATAGTTTCTGTATAAAGCGAGAACAAAATGTATGAGATACGTTGTTGTTTTTTACATTTTTTTATCACTAATCTCTGAATTCAGAGTATTTTTCACTATTTATGAGGTGATAACTGTGTAAAAATGGGCACTCTTTGACCCTTAAAGTATGAATAGACACATTTTTTTAATATAATTGTGTCTATGAGTGAAAGGTACTGCGTATGGGGAGTTGGAGAGGAGGCAGTTCAGTTTATCTGTGACAAATACTTCAAAGATTCACTTCAACCTAATTCACTGCCACTCGTGTAGTAAAACACACCCGCATCAAATAATCCAGGGATTCAGTTTAGTCTAATCTTTTGATTGTCTTTTGCTTAGTTTGTTGTAATTTTTTTTTTTTTTACATCTCTTTCTGTCTGACTTGTATCGGTGCAGCTTGTTCTCGGAGGCTAATGAAAGCTGTGACGGTGCATTAATGAGGCTGCTTATTTCAACTCAACTCCACTTCCTCCGTTTACCTCCCTCACTTTGTTCTCCCGGTCCACATTTCCTCTCCCCCACTCTCTCTCTCGTGTGCTCTGTATCATGCTGTTAACGTTACTCCCACTCCTTTACTCTCTTATCTCGCACTTCTCTGAAATAGTTTTCTCATTTACTGGTTCTTACGAATGCACAAATTCTTTAACAATGTTGCCGAGGAAAATATGATGTGGAGTAAGGCGATGAAATTAGACTTTTGTTCGTCTGTGTGTTCAACAATTTATCTGATGTACAGTAGGTGCAGTAACAATGTATTCCTGCCTGAGACTAAAAGGGAATTACCATTTATGCTTCTGTTTTAAAACAAATACATACAAAAAGTTCATATCTATCATATATATTTTTATCTAGAGTATATAATGTACAACTTACCATAAAAACATAACTAATCCTTATGGAAATACTGCACATAATGCTTGAATGAAAACAGTGTAAAGGCCCTTTTAATTCCAGAAATAAAACACAGAATAGTCTTATTTGTATCAATTTCATGATAATCAGAAAATAAATAAATAAAATAATAATTAGATAATCAAAATAAATGTAAATGTCTGAATAGAAATAATGTGCTGACAAAGGGGACTTAAATGAACCAAACAGATTTAAGAATCAGAGAACGTGCTGGTGTTGTACGTCCGTACTCTTGTAGCCTGCTGGGATTAATGGATAACTCCAGTGAGAGACGCCTCTGTTCTTAGGCAAGACAAAATGACCAAAGGCAGCCAAAGAATTTGGCGGTCAGTAACTGTGGCTGTTTCCCATACATATATTATTATAGCAATAGCAGCGGTGGTGATTGAATTTCTGACCTTTTGTTGAAATGGGAAAGGGGGGGAGGGGTGCATTTCAATTTTTGTTGTGTCATTCATGTCTTAAAATAACTACAGGGATGAAAGATCATGGCTTGATTCAATTACAGTGCTGTGTAAAGGCTAAAGATTACTGTATTCAACATGGACCCTCGCTTGTACATATCTGAGGTAAATATAGGCGCTGATTTCACACATTTTAAATGGATTGAAACAGGTTAAGAGAACTCAGGCTTGCTCTCTGTGGAGCCCTGCGAAGCCTATATTGCAGTAAACTCCCATTCCACGGCTACAAAAATGAAAAATACATGGCTCAATCGACAAATAAATTAAAGAATAATGATGCAAAAGATTTTGGTAAGTAGAGATATAACTCTCAAGATGACAATTCTGATACTGGACTCTTCACAACACACAATCCGCCCAACACTCGAGCAAAGTTTGGTGGTAGAACCTGGCCGGCTCTGCCAATCAATAGCAAAGTTTGCATTAAAAGCTGCTGACAGCTGTGGGAGAGAGTTCCCACTTTCATCTGGCGCTGTCTGGCCCTCCAGCTAACCTCAGCGTCACCCTCTCCCTTCTCAGACCTGCTCTCTTTATTAATCTCTGTCGCATCCCACAGCTCGACCCGGAGAACTGCCCTGGCCACGTTTTTCACTTATCACTAAAACATTTTTTAGCTCATTTCATTTTTTTTTTTGTTATCAAAGAACACTTCACTTGATAGCCTTGAACCACGGGCCCTCAGCTCCCGCGGTGGAGCCCACCCAGCAGCTCGGTCTCACCGTATCAACCTGTTTGCTGAAAGAAGGAAAGCGAGCTCACCGAATGAAGTGTGTGTAGGTGTGTGCGTGTGTGTGTGTGTGTGTGTGTGTGTGTGTGTGTGTGTGTGTGTGTCAGAGAGAAAGAGGATTTGTTTCTCCCATGAAACTTACCTTTTTTGCTCATCTTGTAAAACTTAATTTGCTGTAGTGAAAACTATTCAGCTAATCAACAACAACAACAACAAAAAATATAAAAACAAAAATATGCCTCAACTAAAACAGGTCAAACAGACGTACTTTGATTTTTAGTTGGCGTGTCTGTTGAACTTTGGTCCTTTGTTCCTTACTGCTGTTTTCTTGGTGGTGGAAACGAGAGGGTCCCACTTGACAGTCATTGCTCAAAGATGACCTGCCTCTGGTAAAAGCAGGCCTCTGCTGCCCCTTAGGGGTGGAAATTGAAAAGTCTCTCAGCAATATATTATGAATTACATATATTGGTATGACTATTTCATTTAAAATTTAAATATTTATTCTTTCTCATTTTGAAAATGATAGATTTTGAAAAAATAAAATAAAATAAAAGTTAAAAAAAGGTGGATTATTTTGACTTTGAGTGAAAGAGTAGGTCCTGAGCTCCCAGCCTGCCTGGTGGTGTTCGGTGTGTGCGTGGCAGATCTAATCCCATTAGTGCTGCTGATCCCGGGCCTCCGGATCGGTCGTGTCTTTATCAAACCTGCTTTTGTCTGTTGAACTCCAATCTTTTCGTTTTAGCAGTAGAAGTAAACAATCTTGTTTACAGGTTGTACATAAAAAGCAAAAATCTCCTCGGGCTTGTTACACGCCTCCTTTCACAGTTCAATTTGTGTTTTAGTCGACGCCAAGCTGAACAACTGTTTTTATATGACTCTTGAGGACATATTTAAGCATAATACTCATACAGCTACAAAGGTTAATATGCAGTGTTGCAGTTTTAGTTGGATTATGTACAGCCAATACTGCCCCCTGGGCAGCAGAAAGAGATTTAATATTTCCCCCTTTGTCACTTTTCTAAATATCGCATCATTGTCATTTGAATTGTGTTCATGCCTACCTGAAATTAAATGTCAATAGCATTGCCATTGTAAAAAAAAAAAAACTTCCATTAATAAAATAAATCGGGAATGTAATGAACAAAGTAATACAATTTGAGCTAATTGTGAAATAATCTCCTTTTAATATAATGCAATTATAATTAACATGAAATATATTTTAAATTCAACATCTTTCCTGTTAATGTCATCTTTGCATTTATGAGTTTCATTAGAAAGACTGAAAATGTGCTTTTAAAACTTGAATAAATTACCGGAGAAATTTTACAGAGGTAAAAAATCTCAGTATGGTGCCACATTAAATAAATTGAGATGAAAGGGGAATTATTAAGGGCCCTTTGGAAGTAGAAGAGGAAATGTTGCAGCATAGATGTGGTGTGTAGAAGCTGCACGGGACCAAGTCAGTGTTGGGTGCAAAACCTGTCATTAAAGGTCAGAGCTGGAGCAGACATACTATAGATGCTGTAAACTGGCTCTTGGTATGAGGAATGTAATTGTTTTGTGTGTTTAAGAGGCTGAGCGGATGATCATTTATAATCAAATCCTCATAACTGTAGACAAACTCATTGATGGGGTGGTCTCTCAGAGTTGTGCTGCAACCGATTCGACTCTTATCAGCTCATTAAATGTGCGTTATCAGTTGTTATAGGCGCCATAGATGTGGGTCAGTAGGGTTACAACTACGTTGTGAAAGTGAAACTTAAAAGCAACATGTTCTAACATGTAAAAATGAATGGAACTTTACGTTTGGACACAAACAAAACAGCTTGTTTAGATTTAGACAACAAAACTACAACTTCTTTAAATTTATGCAACAAAACCACTTAGTTAAGTTAAGGGAAAAAGGTCATGTTTTGGCTTAAAATAAGTACGTTTGAAAAGTGAAATGTAACTCTTGTGAGCAGAAAGACAACTACACATTGTTGGTTTGACAAAGGATGTGAACCCAACACTTTTTTTAGTGTCCCCTCCATCACAGCCGAACTCCACAACATATGGAGTTTTACGTTCTCTATACTACATCGCCTGACTTCCACTTCTGCTCCTGTCATAATTACTACGGTCGCTAGACGTCGCTGTCGTCTTCTTTTCCTTCTTTCGGTGATCTACCATGTGAATCAATGATAAAACCTACTAGTGGGTATAGCAGGCCCCTTCTGACTTACATCTATGACGCTGATCAACACTGATAACCCACATTTAATAACATGATAACAGTCTAACCGGGTGAGTTGTCTGACATGAGAGGTGCTGCGTCAAAGTGAAATATTCATTATTATCTATCTAGTTGCTGCTACAGCCGTTTGTCTTAGTGGACAACAAGTACAAAATGCCCCCCCTCCCCAAATCCTAAATTTTGCAAACAAAAAAATGACTTTCAGAGACATAGGTGTATACAATAGGTGCTGGAATAAGTGCTCATTTTAGTAACAACTAACCTAGAGGACAATGGAGTTGCCTTCCAGATCTGAACTCAAACTGCATTAAGTACATTTTTGCACTGTAATTTTTCACATTAAAACAGAAAGTACCTGCGGTAAACTGATATATATTCTGGTCTGGACCGGTTTACCGGAAGGCCTAACACCAAAGTGAAACAGGCATTTGTTGAATTTCAATTTGAGGAGAAACAATACAAATTCTGTGATGATAATTATGATTATTAGCTTGTTGCCATCCTTTTTACCATCTCAGATAATCAGAAGAGCATGGTGTTTTTGCTATATTATGATGTGAATCAGGAAAAGGCCCACCACCATGTTGTACATGGTCTTTTAGTTATGAAGTGTTGAAGGGATTGAGGTGCTGCATGCACATTAAAGCCTTTATTTGTATTCTTGACATTCATTTAAGCCTGTGAGATTATGAAAAGGATGCATCCTACTCCCTTACTGTTTCCAGCACTTAGAGGCTGTTAAGACAACATGTCATACCTTTTTACCCGATCTGATCTAGGATGATCTCTGACATCTATACTGATACAATATAAAGCCAACTGAGTCACTCCCAAAGGATGAGTCCTATAGAATAAATAAAGAAAAGGTCTGCACTAAACGTTTGCAGCCATACACTTATCTCCTGGGAAAAAGGTGCACTCACCAATTAAAATTAGGGGTGGGCAACTGGAGGAGGCTGAGTTCAGGTATCTGAAGGAATAATTGATAAGAGAGGTTAAAAGACATTAACCTCCAGTTAGGTGCTGTGGTTACAGCAATTATGAGTGACATCATGGATACAAAAGAAGCCGCAAATAAGTTTCTCCTCCGGGTGGCTTGCCTTACTAGATAGGTGTTTTTAATACTAATATGTATTACATTAACAAACGAGATGTGCTACTTTGACAGAAATTACACTAAAATGTATAATCACCACTAGCGCTGAAACAATTATTAATCGATTCGTTGTAAACTATTAAATTAATCGGCAACTATTTTGATCATCGATAAATTGGTTTGAATAATCTTTTAAGAAAGACAACTCTAAATTCTCTGATTACAGCTCCTTAAATGTGAATATTTTCTGGTTTCTTTACTCTCTTATGACAATAAACTGAATATCTTTGAGTTGTGGACAAAACAAAACATTTGAGGACGTCATTTTTCACCATTTTCTGACATTTTATAGACCAAACAACTAATCGATTAATCAAGAAATTAATCGGCAAAGAAAATAATTGTTAGTTGCAGCCCTAATCACCACATTATTCAGTTAAGACACTTATTTATATTTTCTTATTTCAGAATCTTATCCTCCCATATTGTGTAACAAGATAATGTTGCCGTTTCCCTCTCTTAAGGAAGAGAGGGTAACCAAATGGAAGGCCAAGAGGAAGTGTATGCAATGTCATTATATCCTAAGGTGTTAAGTTCCTTTTTGTGAGTATTAGTACATGCACTTAACCTTCAATCCCCGGCCTCAGCCCCTTTGGGCTTGTTACCTAAGAAATATGTCTCCTCTTTTCTCTCCTCGGTGAGGTTCCCCCTGAAACTTGTCAACGAGACAATACGGAAGGAAGTGAGAGATAAAGTTGCCGGCCTCTCTTTCTGTGCAGTGTTTATTTGCTGTGTCAAGGATTGAGAGATTACACTGTTTCTACGCGGTAAGGGAGGAATCTGGTCAAGCATTGCCTCGGGCTAAAAACATCACTTGAAGAGGCAAAGGAGGATTACTGACACCTGCATTTAGAACGAAAATCCTGACTTGGGCCCATTTGCTGTGAGCGGGAAGTCATCATCAATCATTTCTTTTAAGTGTGGAGAGGCTTTATTTTGGGCTGGGGATACGAGAAACTTGGCCTGTACTGTATTAAATGGCTTTTGTCTTTTTCAAGAGAACAGTTGTGGTAGAATCCCACCTGTTATCTAAACACTGAAGTTTAATCCATCTCTGAAATATTTATCTAGCATTAAACATATTAGTTCTATATCAAAGAGCTTAAGACATAAACTTGTGTGTACATTTTAGGGCTGGCAATTGATTAAAATATTTAATCGCGATTAATTGCATAATTGTCCATAGTTGATTGTGATAAATCACACATTTTGTATTTGTTCAGAATGTACCTTAAAGGGAGATTTGTATTTAATTATTTAATTAAGTATTTAATACTCTTATCAACACGGGAATGGGGAATATGCTGCTTTATGCAAATGTATGTATATATTTATCATTGAAAATCAATTAACAACACAAAACAATGACAGATATTGTCCAGAAACCCTCAGGTACTGCATTTAGCATTAAAAATATGCTCAAATCATAACATGGCAAACTGCAGCCCAACAGGCAACAACAGCTGTCAGTGTGTCAGTGTGCTGACTTGACTATGACTTGCCCAAAACTGCATGTGATTATCATAAAGTAGGCATGTCTTTAAGGGGAGACTCGTGGGTACCCATAGAACCCATTTTCATTCACATATCTTGAGGTCAAAGGTCAAGGGACCCCTTCGAAAATGGACATGCCAGTTTTTCCCTCGCCAAAATTGATTGTAAGTTTGGAGCGTTATTTAACCTCGTTCACAACAAGCTAGTATGACATGGTTGGTATCTTCACTCTAGCTTTAAGACTGAGCCGGTTACAACCTAAATATGAATTTGTGTTGATGCGTAAAAGAAAGTAGTGGCGTTAAAACAAATTTGTGTTAACATGTTATTATCGCGTCAACTTTGACAGCCCTATTACATTTCTATAGATTCATTCATAAAGGCAAACTAATGACAAACTAAAAGAAATATACACACATATTCCGTCAAAATGTGAAAATATAGCACATTTTTGTTTAAAGATATAAGCTTTTATAAGCAGAAGTTTTTTTCCCACATTACATACACATACAGCACAATTAAAACCTGATGTACCACATACACGTTGGCATATATTTAATTAATGTATGCATCCTTATTAGTTATCACCTGTCCTTTGTGTTCAATCTACAGACGCCCACTCAGAGGCAGTGGGGATGGTAACACTAACCCGCGGGCTGTCAACAGTGTGATTGATCACCAGCAGATAAACATCAGATCGGCGAGAGAACAGGACAGACATTGATCCCCAGAGGAAGGGAGGACTTGTCACACGCCAGCATACACAAACCTCGGCAAAACATCTGTCAAAATAGCACAACGACAGAGAACTGTACCTCTGTGACTAACATGGGAACCCGCAGACAGCTGTCAGCTGTTTTGGAAGCTGGTTGATGACCAGAGAGTACAATTCCTTTCCCATTACTTAACTAAGAGTGAAAAGTTTAAATAGCACACAAACTGACCCTGAAATTCTTACTGATCATGAGATGGTATGAAATTCCCTTTAAAAAGTGAAGAATAAGACAAATAAGTTATTGTTTATTTCCTGTAGGATAGCGGAGGTGAACTCCTCCTGCCCTTAGGCACACCAAACAACAGAAGAGGATGAAGGATTCCCTGTTGCCATAAAGAATCCCCCGTGGCAGTCTACTGTCTCAAACAGACCAGAAAACAAAGTAAAAAATTTTTTTTTTAACAAAACGTCAATCCCAACTGGTCACATGAAGCTCTCTCACCTGGCTGGGCCCTGAATATGTTTTTTCCTGTCATTAGCTTCAGACCTCATGCGATGCTGTACTTAAGAACAGAAGAAAAGAGAGGGAAACAAAATGAATGAGAAGTGAATGGTCAGTTTGACAAAAGGAGGCCAGCCTTGCGTCGACAGGAAGAAAAGCATTAGCGCCCTTTATGTGCATGGCGGCGGATTTCCGTGTGCTACACTGTCAGTGTATTTTTCCCCTTAATTAAAACAGTCACAAGTTTCATTGAGCGGTGAATCAAAGGGTGGCTACGCCATAAAGCAGACTCAACTCTGTAACCCTGACTGTGTGTGTGTGTGTGTGTAGAGTTCAGGATTCAGACTCAAGCACACACAGGGACCGGGATGGAGGGGATTTAAGCTGTGCTCATTCCCATGGTCAGTCACTCAGAATTGGTCATTACTGTCCTGCCTGGAGATGAAAACACAGCGATTAAGAATTACTTGGAGGAAAACATGACCACTTCTAAACTGCCTCCCCGTAATAACCCTGTGCCCTCAAAGACAGGAAGTATTTTAGATTCCTTTGTTGGCTTTTATTTGCAGTTTGTTACTCAAATAATATTCATTAAAGGTACAGTGTGTAGGATTTGGCGGCATCCAGTGGTGTGGTTGCAGATTGCAACCAAGTACCCCTCCTCTCACTCCTCCCTTTCTAAGACTGCAGTAACAAGTTTAGCCACTCGTTAGCAACTGCCTTTTTTAAGACACATAAAATCTTTGAAATTCACCAGTGGGATATTTACTTATGTATTTTATGTTGTAGAATAAAACGTTAAAATCTCTAAAGCTTGTGTTAACCATAGACCTATTTCAAGCATCTAACTAAAAACCCATTCAAAAAACCCATTGACTTCCAGACGAGGGAACCGGAAGTGCTAAAATGCGAACTCATTTCCAGGTTTTAGGACTCATTCCTGAAGCACTCTATAAAACTACTTTAAGAGCAACGGAAGTCGGGCGGCGACTGGTGGTACCACGGTTTTGCACTCTGCGGCTCATGTTACCTCAGTTTCATAAGCATGTCAGAGAACTACGGTGGCCCTCAGGTAACATAAAAACGTGAAAGTCTCTCTCTAGAGCCAGTGTTTGGTTTGTCCGTTCTGTGCTATTGTAGAAAAATGGCGGCGCAACATACTCTGTGAAGAGTATCTACTCCCTATGTAGATATGAAGGGCTCATTCTAAGATAACTAAAACACAACAATTCTTAGTTTCAGGTGATTATACACTAATGAAAACATAATTATGAATATTATATTCCATTTATAATAGATCCCCCGAAATGTTACACTGTTCCTTTAAAGTGGTATGTAAATGCGGCTAATGAAAGTGATGTTTGATGAACAATATTCTAGGCATCCGAAGATCGTAGCTCTTCCAGGTTGGACATTTATTAATTTACCAAATAAGTTGTCATTTTAACCCGTCCCACAGTGAACCAGAGCAGGCTTCTCCAATGACAAACCTCATCGTCTCTCAGCAGAATAACACAGCCGGACAATAGCAGACTCCACTGAGGGAAGGGAAAATGCTTGCTCCACTTTGGTCAGTGTATGGGATCTCCTCCCTGCTGCTTTGTCATACTCGGTCTCCGGATCAGGAGAGCACCCGATCCCTGACGGCCTAATGACCCAACACTTTCTGCACCATTTCATTTCCTTGACGGCGGAGGGGCAAACCTGCACCTACGATTATCCCCTCATCAATTATAAAGCATCCAATGTTTGGACGATTAAAAATGCAACGTTATTTTTTTTCACTCCCACCCCAAGACAAGCCCTCTGGGATTTTGTCAGAGCAGGGTGGGATTCCCCTCTCGTGTTCTCTCCAGGGGACAGAGGAAAAGAACGAAAGACATGAATTATGCAGGGAGGATACATAATGGTAGAAATTGCTAATCATAGCTCATGCAACTCGAGAAGGTTGGACCAGCAGACTGATTGACAGCGGGGTGCAGAGGAGACAACGTAGTATAAGGTAACACTGATAGTCTTCTGTGGGGGCTGACCTTGATGGGGTACACCCATCACTCAGGTACTGAAGAGCACTGGCATTACAAGAGGGAAAAAGTGACGTCATGCTGTTGCTATTTTCTTGTATTTGACCACAGTGCCGATTGAGGTTTGGACAGATGAAAGATCAATACCAACTGGACTGCTAAACCTGAAACCTAATAAACATTTCCCAAATCATGTCACCATAAGGCTGCAGTAGCTGGATAAAAGCCACAGTTTTGGAGGCAGCATGATAAAATCTTAATGAAGACGACGGCGGCGGCAGCAGCAGCAGTGATGGAATTGTATTGTCTGACAAAGCTGACATTCCCAGAGTGAGCTTTAATCCCCAACTCTGGCACTTCAGATAGACCTTTTCCTACGGGGCTCGGCGTCTGGAAGACATTCAGCTGTACACTGTTACCTTTTGTTTCATGTCAGCTGAACATAACCTGGCTGCCTGTGTGAAGTTCACTGGGAGATTAAGGGAGTGAATAGGAGGGCTTAGTATTACTTAGTGGATGGCACAATATCATATGATATCAATTTCTGTTAAAGGATGCTGCTGCTATCAGTTTTGCGATATCAGTTACGTGTTGTTTGCGGTCTTTTACATGTTGGAATACAATGGTATACGCTCCAACAAAAAGTACAACATTCAAATACTGTTTGATGTAATATATATTAAAAACACTTATAGCATAGGCTTATGCAGCAACTCATGCTAACCCAAAAAACATCAACACAGAAAACAAACCTAAATTTGGCTGGACTTCTTTATTACATTTGTTTCAGTTCAATATACTCTATGTGTTCCTACTTAAAGAGGACCTATTGTGTTTATTTTCAGGTTCATACTTGTATTTTGGGTTTCTACTAGAACATGTTTACTTGCTTAAATGTTAAAAAAAAATGCTTGATTTTTCTCATACTGCCTGTGCCGCAGCACCTCTTTTCACCCTCTGTTTGAAACGCTCTGTTTGAGCTCCCCTCACCCCCCTCCTCTCAAAAAGCCCAGTCTGCTCTGATTGGTCAGCACACCCGCACCAAACTCTTCGGACTCCACTCTAACTAGCTTTGTTTGAGGGCGTGCCAAACTAGCAGCTAGACACATATTATGCAAATGTGTTACATGGTGACATCACCACGATACGGAAGTAAAGGCGTGACTTGAAACATGGTAGTTCAGGAGCAGTGTTTCTGTGGGGGAGAGTAACTCCCTTTGGCGTGGACTTTGGGCTTTGTAACTTTGCAGACCTTTTACATGCACAAAAAACTATACAACACACTAAAGGAAAGGGAAAAAGCACAAAAGCATAACAGGTCCTCTTTAAAATAAACTATGTGTACCGCTATTATGATTTGTTTTATTTAATTTCAATTAAAGTCACCTGCACATATGTGTATAAATGTTTTTATGGCTATTTATATCTTATTTTATCTTTCTAATCTGCTATATGCACTTTATTTGAACATACTGCTGTACCAAACATACATTACAGATTTTTTTAGTGCACCCATACAGCTTTGATGGATTTGTCAGGTTTGGTCAGGTTTTAAACCCTGGTCTTGCAGAGACAATATTTCATTTCAGATGTACTGTATTTCTCATATTTTGACTGACAGATAGACTTAAACAGAATTGCTCTTTACATTTCAGGATTGACAAAATAAAGCTTTTAAACTGTATCAGGAATTTTAGTCAGTATTATTTTAGTAATTTGACTGTGCAACTCATAACCCAATTATACACTTTTGTTATAGTATATCTAAGACAAAGAAAAGATAAGGAGGGGATGGTTTGTTACATTAATCTGCATTGCCATTAGCACACAGAGGCAGTGCCTCATGCAAAATAAAGACTAAAATAACAAATGCAGCATATCAAGAACATCTACTCCGCGAATCGAGGTCCATACATAAATCGCTGTTTAACGGCACCAGCATAAAAGCGGTGAGTAAACACAAAACGGGGCTAGTTGGTAGTGAGCGTTTGTTGTCACTACGCTCTCTGTCACAATGATGGAGTGTCTGTCTGACAGGTGCTGTGATTTCCCTGACCCCATTGTATTCAAACAACACAGGCTCCTCAAACAGGAAGAGCACAGGAAACAATGGTACAGGTGAGTCTCGAGGAATTTTCCCTCAAGGGCTGGCCACCTGTCAGTTAAACGGTGTGTGAGTGTGAGCGTGCCTGTGCGAGTGTCTTGAGTCTAGCTATCGTCTCAAAAATACTAGATTTTCACACAGCTTTTAATATCGGTGTATAAACAGTTAGTGTTTCCCCACTAGAGGGTGTTCACTTCTCTGGTCAGAATCGGCTTATGGGCTGAAGGAAACTCGTCTAGTGATGTTCTCTAATTGTGCTCTACACTCCTCCTTCACACTCTTCCTCATCAAAATAAAACATAAGATGTTGAACATTAAGATTTCTTTAGACCGTCTTTCACTCATTTCATCCGAGCACGGGTGGATTACCGAACAGGGGCTCTTGGGCCCTCTGCGTGAAGTTGCTGTTTGCATTGCACTTTGCATTTGCAAGTCGTGGTTCATGAATAATGCTGTTATTATCCACCCCTGGTCTGTCTGAATGGGGGCCTGCAGACTAAACTACAAATGCATTGTCATACAGTAGATATTTTGCAGAGCAGGGCGAGATATACATCTAATATTAAATAGTGGTGCCTGTTGAAGAATGCTCTTTGAAATATTGTGCATGCCAGATAACCTTCATTGATTGATTTTTTTTTAAGTGGTTTATCACTTGACTGTATCCTCCTTTATATGTTTTAGTGTTAGGTGTTAACTGGGCCAAACGATTCCTTACGTGAACATAAAAAATACTATTTTGAATAGTTTATAGGGGCCCACCTCTTGCAAAGATCAGGGGATGCCCTATTTATTGCAAATATAATATTGTTAAGCCTATTATCGTATTTTTTTTAAAGAAAGAGAAGCTTGTCTCTACAAATGTCCATTCCAATTAAATTGTCTGAGAAGTGTAATACTCAAACTGGCCCATAGAGGACGCTGTTATTAAAGTGTGTGCATTTGAGACAGGTCACATGTGAGGTCACAATAAGGTCAGTCTCTGTGTGATTGACAACTGCACATCATGCAAAATGGAGATCTGCTGGACACTAAGTGGAAAGTCTAAACAAAAGCTAAGAATAGAGCAGTAAGGGAAGCAGATATTTTACATCAAGTTTCTTGCATTTCCAGCTTTTTCTAAAACATTCAAATGAAAGATCTGAATAAGAACATTGCGGAGCCCGGCTCGCGAGCCCACCGCTGGGAGGTGGTGATGAGTCCAATGCCTCAGTAATTGAAAAGGCCAAAGTTCTAGCATCTGCATACCCATCTGACCTAGATGACAGTTTAGACGATGAACTAATTCAGCTCAGATCACTTATTAAGCCTGAAGATGATAAAAGCCCAAAAGGACTGCTCCAAAAAAATCTGGGTTATAGCCTACAATCTAAATTTCCAACTCTGCCCGTCAGTAATTGTCATTCTCTCTCCTGTACAGGATTAAAAATAATTTGAGGACTAAGATGATACAAAAACACCTAAAGGCCCATTCTCTCATAACAATTGAGGGTGAACTGACCAACACTTTGGACTCTGTTGATATCTTGGAGGATTTTGCACAAAGCAGAGCCAGCAAAAATGCATTGCATAAGGTAAGCCTATTTTCTGATTAATTCAGGTTTATAAAGTATTATTGTGATTGCTATATGTGACACCATAGCTTGCTGTAGGGCTGTACTCATTTTTTACATTCAAAGCTTCTATTGAGGTTTACGAATGAAGCTTTCAATGTCTGTCGTCATATTTTATGATGTCAATGTGAGAAATATGATTTTGTGTTATTGTGGTTATATGTAGTAAATATAATTTATGTTGCTGGTAGGTTGCTGTTAGACAAACCAGGGGGGCCTCCATTTGTGTATGGCAAAGCCGGCGAGCAAATTGTTTTGACCGCAGTGAAAATATCATTTTTTGAAAGGCTTAATGCCAACAAATATGGATTGAAACAGAATATTTCGTTAGATAAATACATGTGAATTTTGGAAATGCTTACATCTGTTTTTATACAATACATTTGTCTTTTGGACTGAAGACTGAGACAAGAAGAAGAATGTTTCTGTAAGTTAATAATAGTAATTTCAATGTCAACGTCATGAGTTAAGCTTCAAACTATTCGGTACACAGCCCTACTGTCAGTCGTTTCAGGCTTTGTTGGTGGCTTAAATGCATGTCTTATTTGTGTTTGAGAGCGGTGTATTTCATTTCATCATAATGTGCCAGATGTTGGCATGTGTACCTGTAAATCTTGTGTTGTTGAGAAACAGGTGAATTTATTTCTAGTTTTTGTGCTGTTGGCTTTGAGTGTTCCTGTGCTGTAAATCCTGTTGAGATGCAGGTGAATGTATGCCAATATGCTTTTACGCGTCCGGGCTCAGATGCCCATTGTCTCGTAATCCGCCTACGCATTCGAGAGTCCCATGACAATTCAAACTCGCCTTTATCTGCCGTGCAGGTGTTATGTTGTATGTTGATCCTCATGAGGGATTGCTCTATACCGTCCAAGATTAGTAAGTGAGGGGACATGTGTGTTAAGTCCAGCCCTGCCTGCCTGCCTGCCTGTCATTATTTGCGGATTAGTGCTGGCCTGCACCCTCTTTGATGTGGACATCTTTCACACTTCCGTCCCCATTGAGCTCTAGGGACACGGTGAGGGGAACAACAACGGATTGAAGAAGAACCGGAATAAGCAGGAGTCATTTTCTGCTTTTGTCTTGAACTGCGGGAAAACTTCCTGTAAGCCTAATGAGGAAGATAAAACGTCACTCACAACAATTACCACTGCACATATGAGCGATCACCTGAGAGAGGCCACACACATGCAAATGCACATATGCTCACATGCACATAGAACATATATATATGCATTTCTGCACGCCTGTGTGCACACATACTGTACACAGTCATATGTGTTCTCTGTACACACACGAAGCACACAGACAAGAAACATGTGACTCTTGATGATCCTGTAGGTTCTACTGCCCTCTGCAGGACACACAAGAAATAAACGCAACGATCACAGTATGGCAATCGTATCCTAGCTTTTTCTTGAACATTATTCATCCACAAAATGTCACTGGATGTATCTACAACAACTGTATGTTTTAAAGCATAAAGTGTATGGTTTTAGTTTTAAACCATACTTTTTTAGAGCTGATTCCTTTTTGTGGGTGTTCAACAGAGCAGCCCGTCTGTGCATGGCCAGCTTGTGGCTGAGTGGAGCCCCTTACAGAGGCAAACACAAGGCCTCTTTCAGGCAGAGCGACTCCAGAGGCATATGAGGGCACTCAGTGTTCCACCCCGACCACAGGATTTATTTACCTTCCAGCGAGGGGCATGCCAGTAAGAGGAGATGGAGTGTGCTTAGAGAAAGGTAGGGGTGCAGAGTGTGTGTGTGTGTGTGTTTGCTTGAGGGGTGGAGAGCTGGACTGTAGCATAGTGATTGGGACACTGGATAACTTAAGATAGAAAGTGGATGTCATAGTCCGGAAAAAAAAAAGTCACCCACCCAAAATATACACAAAAAACATTCCATTTCGGGTAAACGGCAATCAAGAAACCTTTCCAAAAACAATCATTACCTGTCCAAACCGCCTACTGTGTGAAGACTGAGGTGGGACAGGGGATGTTTAAGAGAGGACGAACATGGATGAGAGCCAGAAAAGCCCGATAAGGGGGGTTTCCTGTTTCCTTAGCCCCCTCCCTCCTTTTTCCCTTCCCTTACACAGCACAAGTAGAGTCATTGAATCTATGTGTGCACACAAGGACACTGTGCATCTGTTGGTGCAGTAGTTGGTAGTTAAATGGCATGACAGTCTAAACCAGTGTCACCCTTGGAGCAAGCGGTGCCAAATTGTACCTTAGACTTAAGTGAGCTAGTCATCTATGTAAAGGGTAGGGAGGTAGGTTGCTATGCACTGATTCATCTGTGTACAGTACGTCATACAGCACAAATCTGCTGTCATACTGTAGCCACAAAATGTTTGGTGTGTTTGCAAAGAAGATTAACTACAAAAATTGAGAAAAGCTAATTGCAGGGTTCCCAAGAATTTTGTGATCAAAAACTGAATCATGCGAAAAGGCCTAAAAGAACAGTAATAGATTTATTGTGGTGTTCAGCATGGACTAGATCAGACTTATTGAATAAAAAATCTAAATAAAATGTCAGAAAATGATGAAAAATGTCGAACAGTGTTTCCCAAAGCTCAAGATGACGTCCTGAAATGTCTTGTTTTGTCCACAACTCAAAGATATTCAGTTTACTGTCATAGAGGAGTAAAGAAACCAGAAAATATTCCCATTTAGCTGGAATCAGAGAATTTTGACCTTTTTTTTTCTTAAAAAATGACTCAAACCGATTATCAAAATAGTTGGCGATTCATTTAATAGTTGACAACTAATTGATTAATCAATTAATCCGTGCATCTCTATTAATATGTCTACATTCTAGTAAACAGAGAATAGAGAAATTCTACAGAATAATACAAAATGCAGCCAATCACAAAAATGTGTAAATATGAATGAATGTGCTCAACCTATGCAGTAGCTGCACATTTTACACACGGTGTTCAGTTATTCAAACACTCGATTCGTTTTCTGTCTTGTCACAAAAGCTTTTCCGCGTGGACAAGTAATCAAATAAATAATTAATTTTGACAGGAAACAAATCTACAAATAGGGATTTTCTGTCCAGAGGGAGGATGTTTGAAGTGATTACACATGTATGCGTGATTGCATGGAGCAGATCATTACATTTATAATTTCAAACTGGCACTGGAGCAGGAAAACATCCCGAAGATTCAACCTGAGGTCAGAGCCGACTAGTTCATCTTAAAGTTTAGGATGTGGAGAGAAGACAACTGTGGGAGATTCAGAAAAGAAAATGAAATTATCAGACAGTGTTTAAGACTAACACATACTTCAGTGATTCTCCAAACATTTAGAGTATTTTGTATAAAATAATATTTTTTTTCTTTTTCTTTTGGTTTCAGTTAATTTTAGATTTTCTCTTCTGTCAATAATGTGTGAATCTGAGTAAATCGCCAAAAAGTAGCAGGTTATGAAGAGCCCAGTTCCCATGTCTGCTGATTTTAATGCTTATTTGTATTTTTTCGTCTGAAATGTATTACGTGATGGGACATGTTGAGGTAGGCCCAGTTCCTGTCACCAGCTCTTGCATCAACAACAGTATTGCCAATGAAAAGTTACTGAGTAAATCAGTCATCACCATTTAGAAACTTTCAAACAACGTCCACTTCAGGAAACTTGAGACCTGGCTTCTCGGTGGCTTATATCACCAAGACTTTTCCTCTTTTGCAGCATGGCAACATCTGCTATGTTGCTGTGGGAATATTCAGCATCAAGGAAACAATCAGGGGTGGAATCAGCTTGACCAACAGCTGTGAACTCTGAAGTGCTTTCTCTCAGCCGGGGCGTGAAACAGACAGAAAGAATGCAACCTTGAATGGGCTCCTTGTCTCTGCCTTCTTTCTCTAATTATTCCAACTCAGCCTTTTGGGGATCCCTGGCAACAAGCATGCATTTAGATGTGGAGCTAGACCTAGAGAATGCCACTGAGTAAACAATCTCACATTAATCCTCATGTCATCATGTAAAAATGTTTGTTGTATAATCTATGTAGGAGGAATCATTGTGTGATTCTGGAATCAGGGTTGCTACTGAAAAGTCTTCACCCAACAATCCGGGAATGGAAAGAATACTAGAATATAGTAGCTGCAGCTGCTGATTTATCATCTTTCTTTTGTTCCTCTCTCTCTCTCAAACAGTTCATCATTACTTTTTACTGCGACTTTTGTTTTTAATGTATGTTTTCTTGTAACAAAACATGTGTTTTACGCAAAAAAACAACTTTGTTAGCCTACAGTTATGAGAGAAATTAAATCTGTTACTTCCACCCCTACCAACATAACTTCAAGATAAAATATAAACACACATTTAGGTCATAACATAATGAGAATAGGCTACACAGAGCCTGTGTTTGTACCATGAATGTATAAAGAGAACTGGATACAGTGTTTGCGGCGGGCTTCATTCCTTCTGAGAGTTGCTCAGTGGCGCATGATGCCAAAATGGCGCGACCGCCGAGTGATAAAGTACCCGGATCATCTGGCGATCTTCCGCATCCGTTTGGCCCATAGAGCAGGCGCAGTAGTGTTTCCTTTAACTCCGCCTCCCAGACATCTGTCCAGCCACGGTTTGGGTCTCATTCGCATGGACGGAGGAAGAGAAATAATTCTGGATTCGGCTATTAGTGCATTTTATAACTTTTAGGACCTAATGATATAAATAAGGGTTATTCAAGTGATAATTTACCTAAAAAAATATATCTGCTGAGTTACAGATGTCTCTTTCCCAATGTAAGTTTATGGGAAAAAGTATTTTTGTGCCAATGGTATCACGTGACGGACAAGGAAATTGTAGTACCGCCGTTTGGCCACTAGGAAAATTTGCTTCAATCTTCCTGGGGGCTTGATTTGTACCAGAAGACAGTTGACTGGATTTTCATACCACTGGAAAAACTTGAGGAATTAACTGCTGGTTTTATTTTGGATCCTTGAACTGCTGAAAAGAAATCTTCTTTAGGTTGACAGAAGTAGCATATACACATTAAAGAAAATACCCGTGGCTTCATAGCACCATTTTAGAACAATAAAATCATTTTAATTATTTCAATAGAAGAAACTCTAACATGTACATGTGTGTGATACATTTCTAGTTGCTTGAGCATCTCATCCGTGCTTTGACCCTTGGTTTCTTCTGTGAGAGTAGCAAGAATATGCGGGTAACTTAGTTGTAATACAGCAAGATATTGAAGAAACTCAGATCTTTGACAACTTATGAGACCACTTCTGTTTACCAGAGCTGTAGACTTACTCAAGTAGACTTGACTCCCTGAAGACTTGAAAGCAAAATATTAATGTCTCAGGTTTTGACTTGGTAAAATCAACCTTGCATAGCTACACCACTTGAATAGGATATGCGTTGATAGGACTTGGTCTCTCAGTCAGCTTTGCAAAATATCACCATTAAAAGAGCTTTGGAAGAAAAAGGTTTAAGTACCATGGCATTTCGATTTTTCCATTCAGAGACCTGAAAGACTTGCAACTAACTTGCATTAGCTAATGAAGAGTTGTGAAGAAGAAACTGAGGCTTGAATTGACTCGCTTTGACAAACTACTTTAAAACAGCTCTGCTATTGATGTTTTTTTCCACCATGAAAACATTTCATTCAAGTTGACCAAAGCATCAGTTCTCTATGAAGGTTGAACCACCAACATTTTATAGGCAAACACATATGTTTATGTAATGTATTGCCACTCTGGGTATCTGAATTAGCTGAATGCATGAACTGACTACACCCATTCTTTCAGTTGCACATGGTATTTCACAGTATTCCCTTTTTTTGGCTTAAATACTTCAGTAGTGAGTCTGGGCAACGCCAAGCCTGCCAGTCATAATGTAGTCATATTTATGTTTTAAACACTAAGTATAAGCGCCCCTACTATATGTACCTCTAAAGCATATCCCTTTCCATGAGCAGCGTGGCAGTCTCAGCTGTGCCTCCGCCAAGCTGAACACAATGCTACCATTGAACTAGAGTCACAGTGGATACCTTTATATACCATCAAGAGTGACAGTTAATGCAACAGCACCTGGGTTTCACTTAAAGTGATAGGCCACATTAATACAGCTACATACGCACATCTTCTATATTAGTTGTCACCAAAAGCATCAACATACACAAATCTCACGACTAATACATTTTAAAGGGCGAGTATTTAGAATTTTGTCAGGTTTTAATATTTCTGGTGATTTTGTACTTTGAGTTGGGAAGCGATTTAAAACAACTTCTTGCACAAGAATGTTGTTTGTGTGCCCATGAACACACAGGTTATCAGTACAGAAGCCGCTTATGTAAAATAACACCCAAACTGCCCGTTTCATTAGAGTTGAGGAGGCAGCGCATTGGCTAATGGCTATTGGGAAAAGAAAGATGTTGAAGACACATGGAGGTATCTGAAGATACAATTCTTCTCTAGCTACTCATGTTATATACAGTAACCTAATGAGAATTGTATATCCATCGTAATAGAGTGATGCAGGAATGAGTCCTAAAACCCAGAAATGAGTTAGCATTTTAGCACTTCCGGTTCCCTTGTCTCAAAGTCAATGTTTTTTTTAATGGGTTTTGGTTAGATAAATTAAATTAATTGATAAACGCTCGTGAATTTTGAAGCTTGTATGTGTTAAAAAAGGCAGTTGCTAACAAGTAAATGAGACTGCAAAACGTCATCACACATCATGACTTGTCCGCTTTTGTGTATACTCGCCCCCATGTGACCGTGGTGTAGTTCGTTTATAGCCTTAAGTTAACTTTTTACTTCTGGCGATTGCATTCACTCTTCAAAAATCATAGAAGGGGTGTTTATTTGTAGAGATTATCTTACGGAACAAAAACATGTAAGTATCATGAATGTTTGTTTGCCGCAGAGGTTATTTTATGCAATATCCAAAATCCAATGGAAAAATTCCATTGGATTTTTATCGAGGGAACCCAGGGCGATTCTAGCTTCCGGGTTTGCCTACAAAAATACGTCATCCCTGCAGCACTCCATTCTCTTTTTTATGGTATATTGAGAATTGCTTTAAATGACATTTGGTTAAATTCATCAAAGATAATTCTGTATTTTCACAGAGTGCTTTTGTGGAGATATGAATACTCCTCATGAAGACATTCCAAAATCACCTGAGTTGTAAAGCCCTATGAAAAGCACATCAGGTCTAATCTATCAGTTGTCAAGTTCAGGTACAGATCTATCAAAATACAGGTTGAACTAGGCCGAATTGAGCACTAGTGTCATAAACTCTATGAACAGAAACATCTTCTCTTCCAGAAACACACACACAGACAAACAAAACACACATCACTTTCACTGTAGTTTATCCCTGAATGTCTAAACATGATCAGCTATCAATAAAATCTTACGTAGGAATCTCTTCTCAAGTCTCAAGTCAGGCTTGACATTTATGCTTATTTCATTTGAAATGAAATACAAAGCGCCACATAAAGCTTAAATGCCAGGCTTCTCCGTGAACGCAATATGCAAATAAATACTTCTCTCTCTCAAGTGGCTCTTCATTTGTCACAATGAGGCACATCATTGGTGAGTATGGATATTATTGTATGGCCCAAATCTTACTGTCACCAGTAAAACATTTTGTATCTTTAATGGCACCTTTGATTACTAGTTTTGGTCTGTGCAATAATGGCTTCTCCTGGCCATTGTGTGCAGCGTTTTGCAGATTCACAGCTACATTTTTGACCTCTCGATTAATAAAATAGTTTCTCTTCAAGCAAACTTATGGACTTATTGATCAGTGTCTTTTCATCGTCAACAAATCTGTACCCAAACAGCTTCATGGTTGGTCCGCACACTCTCTGCACTACCTGAGCCAGTGTGAAGGGGATACTAAATCTCCATTTCTCTGCCTGCTCTGAAGAGTTCTTCTGGGTCGAGTAAATCCCGCTTGCTTCCCGCGTGGTCTGAGTGTTCCTCAGAATCCACTCCCTGGCCTGGGGACTAAACGGTATCCCTGTGAACCTGTACATCTCCTCCGCCT
>CAKALG010033881.1:0-20073 GCA_916700815.1 Helicolenus hilgendorfi | reverse complement strand
TCCGTATCTGGGATATTTTGGCTTCACTTCTGCACAGTGGGAGGAAGTGGAGACGCGAAACTGAGGCTGCCACCATTCCCCCTTTGTCAAATATGAAGAAAGCATCCATTGTGTTAGAGCAAGGGCAGTACAGTTCGCATGATGCATTTCATCTATTTGTATGTATTTGGATATCATTTCTTGTAGTAGATCTAAGGAAACAGACAGATGGCACTCCTACAGCTGACATATTTTCCGTAGACCTCCGGAGTGACTTTCTAAAGCCCTTAATGGAGCCTTTAATGCCTCACGTCTCTCTGATGGGGTTTTGAAGAGGTAAACCAACCGACAGTCCTGTAAATATTAGCACAGGGGATGTCTTATATATAGCATGCCTGTGTGCGACTGTGTACATGTGCGGTTGCTGATTGTGTCCACCTGCTGATATTTTCCATCTCACTTTCACAATGTTTGCGTGTCAAGTGTTTGCGTAACGATAGTGAGAGGCAAGAAGAAAACTTAAAGCGTCGTTGCTAGTCCGAGACTTTTAGCAAAAGAAAAAAACAGCCCTCTTTAACACGTCAGGTGTTAACAGGCCGACGTGTCAATGAGTTGTAAACAAAGGCAGAAGAGTATGCACACTTGCCCACTGTACACTTATACAAACAACACTTCGGTAAAGTTAAACAAGACATTAAGAGCACGCAATGCATCAATAGAGAGAGAAAAGGGGCACAGGTCCCCTAAACATGAGGATATACTGTAGTAGGACACACAAAGAGAATCTATTAACAGTCAGCAGCTCCATGGTCCCATCGCCGGGGCTTCAAAAGCTAACTGCCCGCCCCCCCCTCTCTCAGAGCTTAAAACTCACTTCTTATCTAAACATTTCTTAATATTATGAAGTGTATTCATATGTGTGTGGCTTAGCCGGAAGATGCTTCTCTAACCGCAGGTTTCCACAGAAATGAACTCCGTAAAGTAATAATCCGCAACATTTTCGGTATAAATAAATGTCTGTTTCTGCCATCCCCCAGCTGACCGACCACTAAAACCCGACCCTGAACAGCGATTGTCCAACATAACGTTAGCTTATCTGTAACTACACTACGAGCTTTGGATTTCTCCGCATGCTAAAGCAGTGTGCATGAAGCTGTAGTGAGAGCAATATACAGTCTTTTTTTTTCAATCAAAAACACAACACCAAAGGTTTAATGAATGCAATACATTAATAGTGTTTGTCTGCTCTAACCATAGACTGTATATAAAAATGGACGACATCACATCTCCCCAAAAGCGAGGCCAAAATACATATATCGCCCCCTGGTGGCTGGCTGCAGTATAGGTCATAAATCCGTCCCCTTCATGTTAGCGGATATGGGCCAAATTAAATAATTAAGGTCAACTAAATGTTTCCCAAAGATGGTTTCTGTTATTTTAGGTAGTTCTTATCACGCTGATGTTTGTTCAAGTGTTGCTCCAAATGACGTCAAAATCTCAAGATGGCAGCTCCAGTGTCCGGGATATTTTGGCCGAAGAGTTTCGGAGCAAAGAGACGAAATGCCGCTGCCGCCATTTTGGACTGAAAACGCTTATTCTGTTTGTAATAATTTATTTTTCAACAAACATTTTGGTAGAATATGACAACAGTATAGAAATAATTTTGTTTTACTTTTGTACAGCACTTTTTAGGCGGACGTTTTACTGGCATCCGGTAGTCACTTTCAGTCCAAAATGGCAGTAGCGTAGCTTTGCTGCTGGTGGCTGATTTTGCAATGGAACAAACAATTGACTTTCACTTCTTAACATAATACGTTCTTTGTTTTGGCTTCACTTCTGTACAGTGGGAGGAAGAGGAGACGCGTCATCCATCTATATATACAGTTTATGGCTCTAACCTAAGCTGCATATGCTAACATGTTTGGCTTAATTAGCTTATTACATAGAAGCTACCCAAGCACCTTTTCCATTTCCCTTATAATACTGTACTATAATACAGTATTTTTTCCTCACATTTTTCTTTATCATATTGTAGCTATACCATTATGCTAGAACTAATATATATCTAGCTGTGCGGCAATATAAGAACAATACTGCTCCTTTGTTTTGATGTATTCTACATGTTTCATGGTGAAGATGCTACTTAGGACATTTTTCACAACTTTAGCCTTTTAGCATAATATGATGTAGCTGTTATGTAGCGTTCAAGTACATATTTAAAATCCTTTTACAGTGTTTTTGTTAAAACGAGTTGGTTGGAAACAGCATTATTAAATACCTCACTTAGCTAACATTAATTAGCTAGTGATAGTTGATAAAATGCTGCTAGCAACAGTTGTTAGTACGGGTGGCAAAATCGACAGTGTTCAGCTAGCAATGAGAAACCTAAGTCTGTCTGAAATCAAGGAGTTTCAAAAATTACCAAGAATTGTGAGCGGTAAATCTGACACCATTAACATTGTGAAGCTGCCTACACATGATCAGCGGTAAAATCGCTTTACGGTGGCTGTGCCAATGTTTTCCGATGGGGAGAATGATGCCGCCCGACTAGGCGGAAGAGGTACCCTTGGCGTGACGCGCCGCTCAAAATTTTCCACTGAGCACTGTGCTCAAAGTTCAAATTATGTCAACTTTGACCTCGGCTTCCTTGTACACTTTTCAACGACGTATTATATGATATATACGGTGAGCAAAGAGCAAATTTCTCATTGTGTGAAGGCAGCTTAAACTTTAGATGTGACTAGATCGGAAAGCTTTACAGGCCTAGCAACAGTAACTAAGGGGGGCAGGGCTTAGCGAAGGGTCAATGAATGATGTGTTGTAAGCTTTTGGCAGCAACAGTAGTTTGTTTGGAATAAACAGTAGAAGAACTGGATAGATTAGCAGTGATAGCTTCCCTGGCTAAAACTTCGTAAGAAGAAAAGTAAAATGTTGTCTGGCTACATTGTTTGGTGTCCAAGTGATCTCTGGGAAGTGTGATGTAGAAACACCACAGCAATGAAGGCTTAGCACCCAAAATGCCACCAAAATAAAGTACAGAGTTGCACGGATTACCACGTTAATTTCATCCATGTCTGTGAAACCATCCTCACAGAACTGCTCACCATCTTCTTCCAGACTCTTCACACCGCCGAACTGGAGACCTGGAGCCAGCCCACCTCTGTGTAGGCCCCTGTCACATGCCAGTACACCGCCCCCATCAGTTTGGTCCACACCATCTGCACCTCTGCCGTGAAGAACTCTGGGAAATCTTCAGCCAACACCTCCAGCATCACGCCGCTTAGGATCTGGGTGGAAGGAGGGTGAGAAAAGAAACTTCATTAACATGGGATGAAAAAGAGAAAGAGACATGTCAAGGTAATGGCCGGTGGAAGGAAGAGGGAGTAATGTAAAGTGAGAGCGGAGCGGTGGAAATAAAGAATCCAATTCACTCTTACAGAAAAGTGGGCGAGGCAGGTGAGAATTGAAAATGATAACAGTAAAGCATGAAAGCAGTGGGCGGACAGGCGATACAAAGGGAATGGAAATGACAAAGGACAACACAGGTGGGGAGTGAAAAGGTAGGAAAGAAAGCAAAAATAAAGATGGAAATGTGACAGATGAGCAGTGGCGTCGGGAACAGAACATAGGGACACGTAGAACCGCCTCAGTTCTCAATTTGTGGCATAAATAGCATTTTGGAAAAGAAGTTCTCAACACAAGGTTCATTTACTTAGTGTGTCCGAAATCTTTCAGCCATGTCACGGTCAGTGGTCATGGCAACTGAGCAACTCTATTTACCAAGGAAGGCCATGAGATGTGGCTGAAAGCTGCGGAAGCAGCGGTGCCTGCAGGTTGGACACTGTATTGAGAATGTTTTTGACTAACTAGTATTTCCAAGAAATGAATCTTAAAGCTCAATAACGTGGATGTTCAGAAGCTGAACACATACTTAGTCACATAATGACTAAGGATGCAGCTATATCCGTTATTTTCATTATTTACTAACCAGCTAATTATTTTTGATTAATTGGTGAGCCTATAAAACTCAAAAGATGTTCGAGTTCAGAATGATATAAAAGAAGTAAGTTCAACCAGCAAAAAATGTCACCACCACCATGATCACCACATACATCTTAAATAATGACCTAAGAGGTTCACCCTTGTACATATGAGGTTAAGAGAAAAGGGAATATGCAGCGAGACTAATCAATTTAATGATTTATTCACAAAGTGATCAATTAAATCTTAAAACGCATTCTAAAGGCAATCGGAAGCCGGTGGAGGGATGCTTAAATGGCGGTAATGTGTCCTCTTCAAAGCTGCATTTATGAGCCAACTGCAGACGACATTCAAAAGACTTGAAGAGAGGAAGCATATGCTTCCCCCTCTCCAATCAGATGAAGAGGGAATCATATTTAATAATCATAGAGTTTCACACTGAAAGTTATGCAACCATATGGTCCAAATAAAAAAAACAGATTTAAAACATGTTTTAATGATGCTTATTCTGTTGTCTTTTCCTGCCTTCACAGGTAATCAGCACCGTCAGCTCTGGTACTAAAATGACTTCAACATTTATACATAGTTTGAATTGCTTTTTTGAATAGTAATATGTCATGTCTTAAATTCATAATCATTGCACATTACAGTTAAGAACTTGTGAACTACTTTCTCATACCCTTTTTTCACTAAAATTAGCACATATATCAGGAGAAAATCCGCCAATAATAGGCGATAGACTCCTTTTCCATACAAGTGCCTTTCTGTTTTTTTTTTTTTTTGGTGTCTCATATTCGATGTCACAAACGCACCAGAAAACAGGGTAAGTAAACATTTTAAAGTGTTACGGTGGTTACTTCTTTTTTATACCTCTCCAAAGAACGTATATTGCCAAGAAGTGAAAGTCAATTGTTGCAACATCAGCGCCCAGCAGCAAAGCTAGGCTTCCACCATTTTGGACTGAAAGTGACTACTGGACGCCAGTAAAACATCCGCTTAAAAAGTGCCGCAGAAAAGTAAAAAAAAAAAGATTTATATTCTATTGTCATATTCTACTAAAATGGCCTGCGTTGAACAAAAAAATGTGATTAATATAATAAGCGTTTTCCATCCAAAATGGCAGCAGCGGCTGTTGTCAATAAAACACCGGAGTTTCATCACTTTGCTTCTATACTCTTTGGTAGCTCTGAAACCAGAGTTGGTGATTGTTGGAATAGAGGAAAGACAAAAAAATTCAAATAACCATAATAATCAGATGACAATAACAAAGTAAAAGGACATTAAAAATATTTTGCCCCTAAAATCTATGAATAATCGTGATCTCAATATTGATCAAAATAATCACGATTATCATTTTGGCCATAATCGTGCAGCCCTAAGTTGTATTCATATTTCTGACATTTCATTTAGATACTTAAAGAGTAACTTAAATTAAAATCTTGTGTTTGCTGACCTCAAGTGGTTTAACTTCTCATTTTGCTGCAGTGATGTAGAAGTGTACTCAGGTGAGTCAGTACACTGTGACATCACTGTTGCAGTGGTTACAGCTGTAACAGACAAACACTGCTTTTCACCCTGGTATTACTGTAAGTTAAACTAGGGGAGATGAATTCCTGAATCGTTTCTTGAATTTACATAATACAAACATCTGTGATCAAGAACACCTGAGGTATAATTTATAGACTTTGTATAAAACAAGACATAACATGGCTTCATAATAATGTGATGTATTTTTGCACACATGTGCAAACCGATGATAGCTGCATTTTTAGACCTTAAAAAACAGATAAGAGTAAAACAGGAATGTCACTTTTTGGCCCGAGTAAATTTAAATAGGCAGAAGAAGCCCCAGTGGTATTAGATTGGTAATGAGAAAATTTCTTTGGGGTGCTAATGGGAGGCTTTGGTAATTTAAGGGACTGCTGAAGCAAGAAAATACTTCCGCTGTGCCACTTAACCAGACAATTATCTTTCAGGACACAGTCTATTTTGTTTCATGGGCACAGCAATCAAGTGGCCAAAACTGGAGAGCAACATGTCTTCTAGCGGGGAAACAACACCCATGTGGCATTGTACCTTATGGGATTGTTTCTGCCACATTTTGCTTTACTCAAAGTAAAGCAAAATGTGACAGACAGTGATGCACCAAAGAGGTCAAGTTATACACTTCACATCGCACATCGTAAGGTAACATCACAGATTAATAATGCACAACGGTCTAATAGTATCAGACGGCGGGTTATTCCTTGAAGTTACCTTGAAGTACATGGGTTCCACCTTGTGTTTGATAGCATGGGCCTTTCCCACCAGGGCCAGCACTGACGACACCTTCTCTGGGTCATGGAGGTTCTCCACCACAGTGTTGAGGGCATTCATCACCCTGCGGGCATGGTGCCGAAGTTGGCTGCTTCGCTCCATCTCCTCTGGGTCCTCCATGTCCTGGAACTGGCTGAAGTACTGTTTGGCCGATGGGAAGTTGATAAAGAACCTAAGGAGGTGAGTACATTTCAGATTACTCTAGACACAAAAAAAAAACAATGAAAGGAAATTTGCTTTTTTTTCTCCATTACTTTGATCCAGACTGAAATATTTCAACAAATATTGGATGTATTAGATGGAAATTTGTACATCTGACATTCCTCTTCCCCAGAGGAGACTTTGGTGATTCCTTGGCTTTTTCTCTAGCACCACCATGAGGTTGACTTTTGTTTTTTGAGAGAAGACTGTCCCTCTCTCATTAACTTTGGTAAAGCCATTCCTGTTCCCGTCAGGATGAATTTTAAGAACTTAACTGATCTCCTGACCTTTCACCTGGCGCCATCATCAGGTCGAAATTTCCCAGTACTTTGGTTTATGACCAAATACCTGCAAAGCTAATGATGTAAAAACACAGGACAACGTGTGAGGCATGTCCTAATATACGTATATACGCCTCACATTTTGTCCTGTGTTTTTACATCAAAACCTCATGTTAAAACCTAGGGCTCTTTACTGGTAATTATGTTGTAGAAACAGATAGCGACTGAAATTCCTCATAATTATAACAACCAATAATTCCCCCTTGCCATCATGCTAAACCGGCCATGTTAAAAGCAACACAAGTGGCAACTTGGGAATTCTCCTCGCCTGCTCTAATAATTGAGGTGATGGAGGTGTCGGACAAGAGATGCTTGTTAGCATACAGTTCTAGTCGGTCAACTTCCACATCTGCTATATTTGAACAGGCCACCCCATGTTATAGCTCTCCCAGTCATTTGTTATAGAATGAAAAAACATCATTATTATGGAAGCAAGACATGATATTTGATGTTTTCTGTAAACACCACCAATGAGGTAGCAGGAGAGGCTGTTGAGGAAGAGAAAACAGCAACAATAGGAGTGAGAACAGTTCATGTTTTTTTTGGATAAAACACAGTATGACTTGTCTTCCCTTAATGTTTGGATTCATTAATCAACACTGGCTGCACACAAATCGATACATACTCTAATTTAAGATCAAAAGGTTAACAGTTTCACTCTTATATGGACTCATATTGATTCAAGTCACAGATGACAACAAATTCAAGGTATGAATCAATTGGACCAACAGTCCGGGTTACAAGATGATGATGGAACATAATGATGCAAAATGGCACACAGCCATCGCTTCAGTGGCTGCATCTATCATCTGATATTCCAGAAAATGATGGGTTAAAGGAAAAACATCAGAAATGAGAGAAATCACTGGTTTGAAATATTGAATGCACGACTAGGTTCACTTAAATAAACACAAACACATATTTTAGGGCGCTTGGGTCACCTGCAGCATCATCCTTTAATGTTAATGTCTTGTGGAAAAAGCTCCGATGCAGCCTTTGGAGGTGACTTTTTCTGCAAACATTTCATCACGTTACAATCGGCTGTTGGTTCGTGTCCCCTGTTCACAACGTTCAGTTTCATTTTCACTGTACAAAAGTAGTAGTTTTAAGCCCAACCATATATTTCTTTCCTAAACCTAACTACAATATAGTGGTTTTGTTGCCTTATTCTTTAGTGACGCCAAGGGGCGTGGCGCTAAGGGGTGTGACACCAAGGGGCGGTATGTGACGGGTTGGGATGAAAATGTGTTCATGTGAATACAGTATATCCCAACAACCATTGTATGGATTGCCATGACATTTGGTGCCCAGAGGATGAACCCTAGTGACTTTGATGTTCCTCTGACTTTTTCCTGTAGCGCTACCAGCAGGTAAAAACGTTCACTTATCCTGTCAAATATCTCAGCATCTACTAGATGGATTGGCACAACATTTTAAACAGAGATTAGCCATGTTTCCATTCATATATTTTTACACACATTTTGAAGTATCACGTTAGAATAGCTGTAAGGAAACGCCAAAATGCGATAAAACTTCCTTTGCTAAGCCCCGCTAAGCATACAGAGGGATCTACAATATGCGTTTGGAGGATATTTCAGAATGTCAAACTGATTCAGCGGCGAAAACCGGTTCAAAAGATTAGAATAGAATAGAAATGTAACGTTTTTGAAAAGTATATCTCCTTCCAACCTATCCGGGTGTAACACACATACTTGATGCACAACGTTTAACCATGACTACCTTGAACTCCACAAAACCAGCCTGAAAATGAAGAAAATCTGAAACTATTTCATGAGAGTCTATGGAGCATAGCTGTATAGTCGTCGGATCTGGTCAGAGCTGGCCGATGCAACATTATGATGGGCCAGTCTGTGTTCAAGGTGCCTTAGCGAAGGGTCAATTGTGCATTTTACGCCCGCTTTAGATGTTTTTTCCCTTCGTTGAAAAAGAGTTGATGTGTTAAATGGATTGTGGAAACGCCTTTTTTTCCGAATAAATTCTGCCGCAGCAAACTTTAACTTACATGACTGATCATCTATTTCTGCTATCAGGCACTTTCCGGATATTCCCAAATATTTGTCTTCGTCTCTGGATGGCATGAATCACGACCAATAGTAGCTGACATGAAAGAACAATTAAAACTTGCCCAATTGAAAACAAATCCTAAGGACCTCTCTTCATTTGTCTCTCATACATGATGGCCAAGGCGACTTGTTTTGTTTCCGGTTCGCAACCTCTACCTCTTCTACTCTGTTAACTAGCTCTGGATTACAGCCATGCAGTCAATAGCGGCAACTTCTGATGAAACTATGCTGTAGCCGAGTTCATTTGCTCCACACCAGTTGAACGAAATGCGCCCGATTCACATTTATTTCATTGCGACATTTAAAAAGTTTGCTTAAAATTTGACAGGTGAATGGAAAAACTGCTATTGATGTTCCTAAGAAGATGAATCCTAATAACAGTAGTGACATTTGTAGTTTTGAGTGAAATGTTTTGACAACTATTGGATGGATTGCCATAAAATTTAGTATGGGCTTTCATGCTCCCCTCAAGATGAATTGTCACAACATTTTTCTGACCTTTCATCTAGTGCCACCATCAGGTTAAAGTGTTATTTGCCCAGTACTTTGGTTGATTACCAAATACCTGCAAAACGTATGGCATTCCCATTTAGTATGTCTGTGTTTAGTGATAATTAACACTAAACTTAGCTGTATACTTTTAGCTTTAATCACGCTGTGCCTAACTGCCGATATGTACAGTCTCACAGAGCTGCGTGCATGGCTGTAGACTTCTTGTTTTGTTTCTCAAAGGGTCTGGTTCATTGAGCAGGGAATCTGAACTGCAGCTATAATATGTTAGCGATGGTTGGATGCTGATACCTGAACTAAGGCCACCAAACAAAACACTCCTCCTTCTAATAATGCCACCAATATGCCCACTTTTGTTTGCTTTTTTCTTTATAGTGAAGAGAGGCTGAGAAAAAATGAGAGAAGGAATTAGAAATGAGCAGAACGAAATTGCTCCTGCTGCGTATAATTCTCTGGTTTTGTATTGTATTTTTGAAGGAATTTTGCACAGAATCTAACAAGAAAGACGAGATCTGCAAGCCTGAATACAGATCGGAGAGGGAGAGAAGCATTAAGACTGCAAGCACATTACATGAACAAGAAAGACGTCTTCGCTCGACATTGTTGTTAATTTTCATTCTTGAATTGTTGCTGGCAATACACCCAACAAGACAGCTATGACATCTATTTGGCTTAACTGCGACAAATCCCATCAAAGGCCCATAATAAAGCCAGTGGAAATCTATGATAATGAGAACCATGCATGCATCACAACACTTGACCAAAGCATGTGGGGACTCATGCTTGAAAAATAAGAATTTACCCAAGAAACAAATGGCCCGAGGCTGAAAAGTCACCCTCTTTCCAATTTCATAACACTCATTATCAAAACATGACCTTCAGTCAGCCTGCAAACGATATTCCCAAGGCCTTTAAACGCACATAAACTCTAATCAATCTCCTGTGATTTCCTTCATTAGTAAATAGGTTTTTGACTAAAGTGCGAACACACACACGTTTTTTTTATGTCTATAAAGTGTGTAATCCACCTCTGCAGCCTCAGTGTGACAGGAAATGCCTGGCAGAATCCTTTACAGTGCAGTAGCGCTGATGAGGCCCTGATAGTGAAGATTGAGTGTAATTGGATGCAGGTGTGCTCAAGAGTGGTGTATAATTTTCGAGCATGTCTGATGCTGTTTATGCCAGTGGATCAACCTGAAAGACATCTACTGAAGGCACAGTATTAAGCAGATTAAAAAGCTCTATAATATTTTTTTTTCCTTTCCACAATGTCCTACTCATGTATAAGCATTGGTTGATGGTTGTTTGCCTTCTTGCATGAATTTAATCAAATCAAGCTTTAAACAGTGATCACTGTTGAGAGCAGCAGACGTATATTTGATCTATTTAGATAAAACCATGTGTTACTGCACCCTTTACTTTAATCTGACAACGTTTAATTCAGACTAATATCATGTCGGTAGTCATGGAAGTAGAAAGAAACACGGTCTGACCTGAGTAATGCATGGTTGAAAAAGTTGAACCAGGCTAAAATTTTGCTGCAACGCAATGTCATCTAGAAAGGCGCTGCGTTGGCCAATAACATACATGAGAGCACACATTCCTGGTAGAGTAGTTTGTAATGTGAACGACGTATCTCTGAGGACCATAAATATCTGCACCAAATTTCATGGCAATCAATCCAATACTGTAATTGTCGAGACATTTCAGTCCAAAAGGACCAAAGCGGTGAACTAACCGACCAATAGACTGACGTTGCCATCCATAGAGCCAAACAGTTGTTGTAAGAGTAGCATAGGTCATTTGGAGCAGAGCCAGTGCATAGAGTGTGTGTGTAGGTGGGAAGTGAGTGATGATGCAAGAGAGAGAGAGAGCGATGCAGGAAAAGTTAACAGTGTTTAGTTTGTCCGTTCTGAGCTACTGTAGAAATATGACAGTGCAACATAATGGACTCCGTAAAGAGAACCCGCTCCCTATGTAGATATAAACGACTCATTCTAAGGTAACGAAAACACAACAATTCTTATTATCAGGTGATTATACACTAAAGAAAACATACTTATTAATATTATATTCCATTTCTGCTAATAGATCCCCCTTAATGTTACATACTGGTCCTTTAAAAGTGAACCCTTGTATGGTTTGGTTATGAGAAAGTACATGAAAATCAAATAAAAGTGGTATAGCTTGTCGTGACATCTTCTCACAAACCTGGGAAAAGGTTTCAGCTGCTGTCTAACAGAGAAAATAACTGTCCTTACCAACCTTTACCTCAGAGCTTTTCAAAACGCATGAAACACTTGTGATGCGGGAGAAAATGACAACTTATCTCTGATGTGTCTGGATTGTGTTTGAGAGGTCTGCCCAGCGTGTACGGCGAGAGTTATTTTAGGTACAGATGTAGTAAATTCCATTCTTAAACCTCCCTGGTAGATGTAAGAGGAGAGATAAACAAAGAAGATGTAAATTGTCTTGTAGGATTCTTGTTACGAAGATTTGTTTTGATTCAGGGGTTTGACAGTTTTCATCACAGCTGCCTGTGAGCTCACAGCGGCGCAGTAAGAGGGAGGAAAGAGCCAAAGCAATAAAAGCGTTTCCACAAGCTTAGCTAGAGGTGTATGGGAGAAATATGTGACAGATTAAGTATTGTCAGTTGAGTATGTGAGAAATTTGACGGATCTGTCAGTTTCCAGTGACGACAATGCAAAGTATAAATGTCAACACACATTTACAGACAGACAGACAAACACTGATAGAAACACAGATGGATTTACATGTAAACACACACACACACACACTTCTGCTCTGACCCACTTTAAATCTTGTCAGTGCTCCAGCTGACTAGAAGTGCGAGTACAGTTACTTCCCAGTTGGAGTTTGGCCCTCGGCAGCCCTGCTACACTAGATCCACATCCCCCAGATCTTATGTCATGCTATAGACCTACAAAGGCTCGGCTTGCCTGTAGCACTCCTAGCTTGGCTGTACCAGCTGTCACGATACGTACACGCTCTTTTCCTCGGTAATAACACAGACTGTCTAGTACTGTAGCTCTTGTTCTGCTCAGACAAAGTTAACTGCAGCGCTTTGAGAAAAACGGAGAGCTGCTCTGATGTTTTCTTTGAAGAAAAGAAGAGTTTCTTCTTTTTGTGCCTGTCTTCTTATGTTAGAACGATAAATGTTTAATCCCCTGTAGCCAATGCATGGTTTTACAGTACATTAAATGAATATATGCAACAGGCTTTTTTTGATCCAAATGTTCCTATCATCCTTTAAAGTGGATACCATGACTCAATTTTAATGGTTTACCAATATTGTAGGAAATATGTCCTCTTAAAAGAAGCCAATTTGAAGGATTACACCGACTCATTTGGGGTTTGGTTCCCGCAAGCTTGTGTTGTACCTGATGATTTACATCCAGTGCCACCATTCAGTGCCAAGACAGTGTAGTGTACCTTTTATGTAGTGAGGAGGACAGAGAGAGTGTGGGGGTTGCAGTGATGGGTTTATGGATGGTGTGTAGAACAGCAGATTTTCATGCAGGTGACCTAAACTTCTGATTTAGACCAATTTAAAAAAATAAGATCAAATAAATCATCCAGGCCGATAAATCGGCTCATATTGGCTTATTACAGATATATCTGTATCTGTGTACATGTCAGCCTGTAAGTGACAATTGTAGTAGAGAAATGCCAAACTAGGTTTGAGCCCATACTGAAACAGCGTCACAGTTTGTCCAGCAGAGAGCACTGACAAGTTGATTTTACAGGTCTGCAAATTTCATGGTAATTAGGTGATAATTAGCAGGTAACCTATTTGAAATTTCTTTGGAATTACTGCCAAATTACCCCACTATTTACCTCAAAATGTATCGAAAATCACTTCATTATAAACATTTTTTATAATAATGATATGCTTAAATAGGATATAATGGTTAAAATAGGACCCTTAGGCTTGGGAAGCGGCTGCTCTTCATCGGAGGTGGAAAACCAAAACTAATAGAAGACACTTCTGATCAGACACAAATCTCACCATTGTGTGACTTATTGGTAGCTAATGTCATGATTCAAGGAGTTTTTAAAGAAATTTCAAAGAAGTTGTTTGCTAATTATTATCTATTTATCAGCAGACATGAAAATAAAGCATATCAATTAACTTATTTTTCTGGACATATATTAAATAAATTAGCAGCTATTGGAAAATAGTGGAATATAATTATTAAATAATGTTTATAATAAAGTAATTTTCCGTAAATTTTGAGGTAAACATTGGGGTAACTTGGCAGTAATTCCAAAGAAATTTCAAAAAGGTTACTTGCTAATTATCACCTAATTACCATGAAATTTGCGGACCTGTAAAATTAAGTGCTACCTAAAACATCAGCATATGCATGCAGCTATCAGACACAGTAATAGTTTTGATGTGAATGCACTCTTCACATGCTGAGTACCAATGGGCCGAACATCCTGCACTGGCAGGAATGGTGGTGTGCAATGATGGGAAAAATATGGGGGACCACTAGAGTGACTACCTGATCCTTAATGTGTTTCAGCACTGTAAAACTACACATGTCTCTAGAGGCACAGTGAGAGACATTTTGTCCCTGTGTGAGAGGAATACTTTGGAGAGCTCTGAGCAAATTCTTGCACCTGTCTCTGCATTTAAATTAAGTCATCAAAGCCAAATCAGCACCATTAGCGGGGCTTGTTAATCACACTTTGATTAGACTGGAAGGGTTTTTCTAATTCTTTAGAGTACAATGAACAACCTTGAGCCTCACTTCAAGGACGTCTTTTTCACAAGGCAAACTCTCAGCTCCATACTGCCGGCTTAATTATTGACGAATAAATACAACCCACATAGTCCTGAATTTAGTAGATCTACTACAGTATTAAAGCTTCAGTAGGCAACCATTGTTTGGCATCATTGGGCAAAAATTCCATAATAACTTTTCAGCATATTGTAATTCAAGTGCTGAGCGAAAACTAGACTTCTGCACCTCCTCATGGCTCTGTTCTCAGGCTTTAGAAAATCTAGCCCCGTGACAGAAGACTTCGACCAATCACAGGTCATTTCAGAGAGAGAGAGCGTTCCTATTGGCTGTTCATTCAATGGAGGCAGCTGTCAATCACTCATGAATTCAGATCAAACGGTCAAACTAGGCAGCGCTGATCTAATATGAATCAATATTCTGTTACTGTAATGCCTATTTCTCGCCTCAAATGTTTTCAGAAACATCTTGTAGTGTACTGTTTAGCTCTAAAATTAGAAAGTTTGCTCCGGCTGGTGGGCGGTGCATGGTATTTCCTCAACAGATCTCAACATGGCTGCCGAGTCATAAACTTTCTCAATTTACAGATTCAGCAGTGGTATCGCCTATTTCTCACTTAAAATGTTTTCAGAAGTAGATTTTGGTGGATTGTTTAGACAGAATAACAGAAACGGCCAGTTGAGTTGAGCAACGCATCCCTAGTGTCCTTTTCGGACTTGGTGGACGTGTACCGCTGGATTTAACATTATAGACATGACCTCTGACTATTTGTGTAACAACTTAGCCACAAATACATACATGGTCTAGCCAATAGTCGGTTTTGACCGAGTCTTGTTTAGAAAAATTAATTTCACCTACATTTTTTGCAGTTAAATTTGAGGAACAAGTTACATTTTGTTGAACTGTGGGCCTTTAAACCTGACGGAAAACCAGAGCAGTGTATGGTACGTGCAGCCGCTCTCTCTACTGCGAATAATAGCCTTGCATGTATTTATGTATGCTCCAATGTTCTGTTTTAAATACAGCATGAAATACCTCAAATTAATTAACTGCGATTGTCTCAAAATTCAGTTTCATTGTGACACTTAATTATCTTCTGCTTGGTGAAAATGTGCTTGAATCCGTCCATCAGCACTGTCACTACAACAATACTGTTTGAGTCAAAGTATGTAGGGTTTGATTGTCTTCACAAAGCTGCCATATGCACAGTTCTGCTGACGCCTGGGGGAGCTCTCACTCTTGATGCAATTGCATTTGTACGCATTGGTGAGATCAACTGAGGCTATTGTCTCTGTCTATTCTCTGCATGTATCCAGGCACATGGATTGACATGAAAATGCAAATCTGTGATCACATGTTGTGCCCTGAGAATAAGATCTCAACCGTACAAGACTTCGACCGAGTGTCAGCCTCAGGTAATGTTAGGTAACTGACGAACTGCCAGCCTACTGTTGATAATCACACTCCTTGTGCATCACACACACATAGAACAATGAAAATGTAAATGCTGAAACAATCAGTCAACTCAATTAGTAGGTCGACAGAAAAGCATTTGAGTCTTTTATCAAGCAAAAATGCCAAACACTCACTGATATTGAAGCAATAGGATTGCAGATTTTCTATTTTATATGTGTAATGTGTTATATTTGTAAACTGAAAATATATTTGGGTTTTGTACTTCTGGTTTGACAAAAACAATCTGAAGCATCGCCTTGGACTCTGACGATGATTGTCTGAGTATTTGGACGTAACTTCAAAATACCAACACACAAAGTTGGCAATCAGAAAATAATTAGAAAATTAAAAAATGTAGAAACAAATTTGAAAAGAAATATTGACACTTTGGGAAATACTCTTACTCGCTTTCTTGCCGAGAGTTAGATGAGAAGATTGATACCAATCTTCTGGTATTGATCTTCTCGTCTAACTCTCAGCAAGAAATTGAATGAGCAAATTTCCTAAAATGTGACACTATTCCTTTCACCACTTTTTTCTTATAAAACTCTGAGCAAAAGCGTAGACTGTATATAAGAAGTGGACGTAGTCACTGTGACGTCACCCATTGGTTTGTGAACTGCCGTTTTGAAGCCTCAAGTTAAACATTTTGGCCAGCGCCATCTTGGTTCTTTTTTTGCAACCACAAGTGACACGAGAGGGTTGAGCTAAGTACAACCCAGCGCTGAATGAAACACTGTCAGGCGACCAAAAAGGTATTATTTAACTTTCATTAACTGAAAACACACTGTGAGTTAAGAGACTTTAAAGAGTTAAAGTTGTAAAACGAAAACACGGACAACTCCCAGACAAGACAACGCCGTGGTAGTGACCTGTCAATCACAAGGTAGCCACGCCGTAAAGCATCCCCTGCTTTATGGTCTATTTGACTCTAAATGGGACCTTAATTTACTAAATGAACATCATGCTGCATTGAAGAAGACTTGAAACTAGCGATTGAGACCATAAACTCATGTTTACAATGTTTACTGAGGCAATAAATCAAGTGAGAAGTAGGCTCATTTTCTCAAAGACTTCTATACAATCAGACTTCTTGTTGCAACCAGATGAGTCGCCCCCTTCTGGCTGTTAGAAAGAATGCAAGTTTAAGGCACTTCAGCATTGGCTTCACTTCTCAGATGCAGTGGTTGCCCACCGGGCAAAAGTTGACAAAATTATTGATTAATGATTAATTAAATTCTTGAAAATGCAGGCCAAAGCTGTTCCTGGTATTTTACGAATGATGCTAAACATGATTAAATCCATAAAGAAAATAATCATTAGTTTCAGCTCTAGTTTTTGCTCTACACATTATATGTGTTCTGTTGCTCCTTGGCTACGAGAAGCTCCAAGCTGTCAACATGTATCTACACCAGAGTCAGCAGAATACATTCCTGGATGTGTAACGTGCCGGGCAGCTTTGACATAATTGATTTTGATGGTGATCAGAATCAACTGTGATTTGACAGGAAGAATAATGTCATCATTTCACGAAGGGAGGAGAAAATATGGCAAAATAGGGAAAGAAAGATGTCAGAGTGACAGAGGAGAAGACAGATAGTGTGACATGGAGGGAGACATTTAAGTGCCAAAGCTTGTTGCTGTCATCCACAGATAAGAGCACAGGACACACACACATACACACACACATATATATGTACAAAAGATGCTCTCTGCCTCTTCCACTCTCTCCCTCAGGGATTCTCGTCACCCCAAACCGAAAATCAGTTTGTCTCACTCACATCAGTCTCCTTGGCTACGACTCGCTGTCCATTTTAACACAAGCCCTTAAGGGCTTTCTTAATGAAACACTGAGATAGTTTAGCTGGGGACATTCTAACCAATCATGTCTTTCTGCTTTGATATATATATAACGTATGTCTATATATATATAAAACATGATACGAAGCAGTAAAAATGCAGTCAAGCCTTGTTGCATACAGTTGGTCACTTTGCAGTGAAGCTTCGCAGAGAATTACTGCCTGTTGAAGAATAGACTGTCGGAAGAAAATGTTTGATTTTATGTTTATGGATATTTTGACAACTTAAAAAGACAGTAACGATGGTTGAGATATAAGAGATATTAAACATAAGATGAAAATGTAGGAATAAACTGTCTTCTTTGAAAAACGTAGAAGAAGGTCCGCACACTGTAGCGCCCTTAGAGTGCAATTTATTGGCACATCTTTGTAAGTGATGATTCGAGCACAAGCTCTCTAGCACGCTTAGCACAATAATCCCTATATCACTTCACGTTATGCCTATACAAATCATTGGAAAAGGCCATAATGACATGTAAAACTGTCTTCTATACATGAAATTTGAAAGACGTTGGGTGTCTTGTGATACTGTTGTGTGAGGCGAAGTGGACTATATGAAGTATTTCGTCAGCATCTTACTGAGAGAGGAATGCAATGTTCCCTCTTTCCCTACACTTGTCACAGCTTGGTTACTGGTGAGAGGTTGAAGGAATGAGTGCAGAGATGGTGTGTGTGTGTGTGTGTGTGTGTGTGTGTGTGTGTTCAGCATCCATTATCACTGGGTTTCCTACATAATTTGTCAGTATCTGTTGCTGACACATCTTAATGCTTAGACATGAATTACTGAACACGAGAACAAGAAAGATCATGACCGTCTCTCTCTCTGTGTGTGTGTGTGTGTCTTTTGTGTGTGTGTGTGTGTGTGTGTGTGTGTGTGTGTGTGTGTGCCTCTATATGCTTAATAATATGTTTCTTGTCATTAATCAGAAAAATCTCTAAACGTGGTAACAGAAAAGGATTTTCGCCTCAACAGGTGGTGTAAATTGTAACTTCATATTGATCAAAGAGGTATCAAATCATTCTACAGCCTAAACTTTGAGGAACAACAATAACTTGAATTTAAAGGGGACAACATCGACTGTTAATAAAGTAGACGAAGTCACCGTGACGTCACCCATTGGTTAGTGGACTGGTGTTTTGAAGCCTCGAGTTCGGCATTTTGGCCATCGCCATCTTGGTTTTTTGCAACCGGAAGTGACACAAGAGGGTGGAGCTGACAGACAACGGCGTGGTAGCGACCTGTTAATCACAAGGAAGCCACACCCTAAAGCATCCCCTGCTTTATGGTCTATTCGACTCTAAATGGGATTGATATGGGAAACATCTTGTAGTGTACTGTTTAGCTGTAAAATTAGAAAGATTGTGACCCGGCAGCCATGTTGAGGTCAGTTGAGGAAATACCAAGCACCGCCCACCAGCCGGAGCAAACTTTCTCATTTTACAGCTAAACAGTACACTACAAGATGTTTCTGAAAACATTTGAGGAGAGAGACATTACAGTAACAGAATATTGATTCATATTTGATCAGCGCAGCCTAGTTTGATTGGAGTTTGCGAGTGATTGACAGCTGTGATGACATGTGATTGGCCAAAGTCTCCCGTAATGGGCTAGATTTTTTAAAGACTGAAAACAGAGCCAGCATGAAGAGGTGCAGTAGTCTAGTTATCTCTCAGTGCACTGAGGTTATTATGGAATTTCTGCCCAGTGATGCCAAAAATATTCTGCCTACTGCAGGTTTAAGTATTTAAAAAGGCAGTATGTGTAATTATACACTAGATATGTTTAAGGTATATAATTAAATGTCTCCCCAGAAGTTGAAAAAACAGTAAATATACTAGGGTATATCAAAATAATATAATAGGGTTATCAAAATGTATACATGTTGATGTTGGGTGAAATACAATGTATAGAAGGATACTGATACTAATATATATATACTTTTGATGCACTTTTCAGAGGTGCCTCTTTGTATTCCTCGAATACTCACCAGCAACAAAAAGGTAATACTCGTTTACATCAGCAGAGATGTGGATCCCTTATCATAACCAATCAAGTGAGCCTTTCATGAAGCTCCAGTTTTTATAATTACATTTCAGGAGACTTTTGTGTGACTTTGTTCTCACTTAGTTATAGTGACACAGTTATTGAAAGGACCTCTCTCTTCCTCTGCCTTCATCTGTCCTCTTTCATAATGGGTTTGATGCAAATACAAAGTATAATTCTAAATATAAAAGAATGCCAACATTAGAGGACAGATTAGGAAATCCTATTAATTTACTTTGCAACCACTATTTATTAAGGATGCACTGGATGGTGAACTGATCACAGAGAATTGATAGAAGGCTTCAAGATTCACTGTGAGAATAAAGTAATGTACATCCAAACAGAGCAACAGATCTGCATCTTAAACTGTAATTCACTGTTGGAAAATGTACACACACTGAGAAACAAATCTTTCACAGTGACAAGAAAATCCTTTCTCTTCTTGACAGACTCACCTTATGAGCACAGACACCCCCACGTCGTCGCAGTTCTTGTAGACGTGCCCCCACGTGTCCTGGATGACCTCCCTCTCGG